>APFE031466466.1:9310-53874 GCA_000404065.3 Pinus taeda | reverse complement strand
AAGGAAAAGGAGAAAATAAAAGTGGTGTAGATGGAAGCGGGTCTCAGAAAGAGTATAGGATGGATAGGGATGATACAGTAAGAGGTGGTAGACCCTAGGATACACTTGACAATGGGGCTAGCACTCATGGATTTTATTCTAGCTCTAGTTCTGAGAGAGATCATCATCTTCACCACCAACATCCTTATAGGCAAAGTGAGGCGATATTTTCCAGAAGAATTCAAGAAATCCAAGCCTCCTATTTTTGATGGGGAAGTGAAGAAATCAGAAGATATAGAAGCATGGCTACTTGGGATGAAGAAGCTCCTGAAATTGCATGATTACTTAGAAAACACAAAAGCCAAGATAGACATCTTCAATATCAAGGGAAAGTGGGAATATGTTAAACATGTCAGAGGCATCAAGGAAGAGGAGTTGATTTGGAATGAGTTTGAAAGACTCTTCAAGAAGAAGTACATGTGTGAGAGGTATTATGATGGCAAAGGCCAATGAATTCTATGAGCTCAAGGTGGGTCTCATGACAGATGAAGAGTACATGACTAGATTTAAAGAGATTTTGAGGTATGTGCCTTATCTGAAGGATGAGAAAACAAAGGTCCAAAAGTTCATTAGTGGACTACCACTAGCATTCAAAGATCGGACTGGGTATAATGAGCCTCGTTCATTGGAGGAAGTCACTGGAAAGTTTAAGCATTGTTATAAGTAGTCAAAGCATAAGCATGAGTTCAAGCAAGATTGGAAAGGTAATGAGAAGACGAAAGGAAATTGACCTAAGAATCGAGGAATATATTAGGATGAAGGTGACAAGGAGAAATTGGGACCTCATAAGAAGTCAATGTAGTTGAGAGAGGACATGGGTCTCAGTTTGAGGAGTAGTAGAATAAAAGTGACAACTGGAAACCTTTGATGTGTTGGACCTCTGATGGAGAATATCGCAGGAGATATTTCCCATCACATCAGGATGGCATGCCTCATATTCATAATGCTCAAGAGACACATGAAGTTGGAGATGTAGGCCAAAGTGTTCCTCATATATATGTAGCAGTGGATAATATGTAGGAAGATTGTTAGGCATCCATTATTGAGATTGAAGGTAAGGTTTGCGATCAAGTTGTTTCTATTTTAATTCATTATGGATCAAATTATAACCATATTAGTCCTGACCTAGTGGATTAGTTCTAGTTGAATAAGGAAGTTCATGCAAAATCTTGGTTGGTGTAGCTGGCTATAGGGACCAAGCGAAGAGTTCATCACTGGGTGAGATCTTGTGAATTTGAGCTTAATGGTATGCCTACTTCAACACATCTAAATTGCTTCCTTTGGGTTCATATATCATGCTTTTGGGCATGGACTGGTTTTTCATTCACTGGACTAAGATGGATTTCTATGACAAGGCCATTGAGTTTCTGGATGATGATGGAGAAAAGAGAATGTTGCAGGGAAAGAAGAAGCCTACACTAATGAGAATGGTTGTAGTTATGAAAGCTAAGTGTAGCTGTAGAAGATGATGTTTGTTGTTTGTAGCGCATGTTTCTAGTGACAAAAGGAAGGAAGATAAAGATGATGAAATAATGAGGAAGTATCTTGTCTTGCAACAATATCATGATGTTTTTCCTACTGAGGTTCCAGAGGTAATACCACATAGGGAGGTTGAATTTTCTATTGAGTTAGTACCAAGAGAAGCACTATCATCTAAGACACCGTACAGGATGAGCACTCCGGAATTGGTGGAATGGAAGTTGCAACAAAAATAAATTCTTGATAAGGTATATATAAGGCCAATTGTGTCACCTTAGGGTGAACCAATGTGGTTTATAAGGAATAATAATGGTACTATTAAATTCTGCATTATTTATAGGTAGTTGAAAAAGGTGACTATAAAGAACAATTATTTGTTGCCTCATATTGATGATTTGTTTGATCACCTGATGGAAGAAACAATTTTTTCAAAGATTGATCTAAGATCATGATATCATCAAGTGTACATCAAAGAATAAGGAAAATAAAAGACTACATTTCGTACAAGGTATTGTCACTATGAGTTTGTGGTGGTTCCTTTTGGTCTTACCAATGCTCCAACCACCTTCGCTTGCTTGATGAACAATGCGTTGTTCCCTTATCTGGATAAGTTTGTGATAGTATTAGTTGATGATATATTCATATATTAAAAGAATGAGGAGGAGCATGTAGAGCACCTAGCAACATTGTTGAGATTGTTGAGAGAGCATCATTTATACGCAAATCTTAGCAAGTGAAATTTCTTTTAGAACAAAATTAATTACTTGGGACATGTTGTTTCCATGGAACGGATAGAAGTGGATATGGAAATTATTAATGCTATCATAGAGTGGCCAACTCCAAGGAATGTGGATGAGGTCAGATCAATCATGGGACTTGCAAGTTATTACAAACGGTTCATAAGGAACTTCTCAAAGATAGGCTATCCCATTATATCTTTATAGAGGAAAGGGAAGAAGTTTGAATGGACTGAAGAGTGTGCAATTATTTTGAGTAGTTGAATCAATTTCTTACCAATGCTTCTATTTTGAAGATTGCAGATCCTAATAACGAATTTTAAGTTTATATAGAATCTTGCAAGGAAGGACAAGTAAAATTCATATGAATCTTTGTACAAGCCAGAAGAGACATTGGTAGGACTAGATAAATTAGTTCAGGAGTAGGGAAAGGGTCATTCTCTTGGTTTGGTAGACACATTGAGAAGTTTGAAGGTAGCAATTGTGAGTTGCAAGGCACACAATGAACTGTGAATTCAAGAATAGGAAAGGCTTTCCAAATCTAAAGAAAATAAAGTCTAGGTTAATGCATTAATTCTTTAGAGCCTTTCAGATTTCAGAAAGGGGCACATTGGGGGATCATTCAAGGAAAAGGAGAAAATAAAAGTGGTGTAGATGGAAGCGGGTCTCAGAAAGAGTATAGGATGGATAGGGATGATACAATAAGAGGTGGTAGACCCTAGGATACACTTGACAATAGGGCTAGCACTCATGGATTTTATTCTAGCTCTAGTTCTGAGAGAGATCATCATCTTCACCACCAACATCCTTATAGGCAAAGTGAGGCGATATTTTCCAGAAGAATTCAAGAAATCCAAGCCTCCTATTTTTGATGGGGAAGTGAAGAAATCAGAAGATATAGAAGCATGGCTACTTGGGATGAAGAAGCTCCTGAAATTGCATGATTACTTAGAAAACACAAAAGCCAAGATATACATCTTCAATATCAAGGGAAAGTGGGAATATGTTAAACATGTCAGAGGCATCAAGGAAGAGGAGTTGATTTGGAATGAGTTTGAAAGACTCTTCAAGAAGAAGTACATGTGTGAGAGGTATTATGATGGCAAAGGCCAATGAATTCTATGAGCTCAAGGTGGGTCTCATGACAGATGAAGAGTACATGACTAGATTTAAAGAGATTTTGAGGTATGTGCCTTATCTGAAGGATGAGAAAACAAAGGTCCAAAAGTTCATTAGTGGACTACCACTAGCATTCAAAGATCGGACTGGGTATAATGAGCCTCGTTCATTGGAGGAAGTCACCGGAAAGTTTAAGCATTGTTATAAGCAGTCAAAGCATAAGCATGAGTTCAAGCAAGATTAGAAAGGTAATGAGAAGACGAAAGGAAATTGACCTAAGAATCGAGGAATATATTAGGATGAAGGTGACAAGGAGAAATTGGGACCTCATAAGAAGTCAATGTAGTTGAGAGAGGACATGGGTCTCAGTTTGAGGAGTAGTAGAATAAAGGTGACAACTGGAAACCTTTGATGTGTTGGACCTCTGATGGAGAATATCGCAGGAGATATTTCCCATCACATCAGGATGGCATGCCTCATATTCATAATGCTCAAGAGACACATGAAGTTGGAGATGTAGGCCAAAGTGTTCCTCATATATATGTAGCAGTGGATAATATGTAGGAAGATTGTTAGGCATCCATTATTGAGATTGAAGGTAAGGTTTGCGATCAAGTTGTTTCTATTTTAATTCATTATGGATCAAATTATAACCATATTAGTCCTGACCTAGTGGATTAGTTCTAGTTGAATAAGGAAGTTCATGCAAAATCTTGGTTGGTGTAGCTGGCTATAGGGACCAAGCGAAGAGTTCATCACTGGGTGAGATCTTGTGAATTTGAGCTTAATGGTATGCCTACTTCAACACATCTAAATTGCTTCCTTTGGGTTCATATATCATGCTTTTGGGCATGGACTGGTTTTTCATTCACTGGACTAAGATGGATTTCTATGACAAGGCCATTGAGTTTCTGGATGATGATGGAGAAAAGAGAATGTTGCAGGGAAAGAAGAAGCCTACACTAATGAGAATGGTTGTAGTTATGAAAGCTAAGTGTAGCTGTAGAAGATGATGTTTGTTGTTTTTAGCGCATGTTTCTAGTGACAAAAGGAAGGAAGATAAAGATGATGAAATAATGAGGAAGTATCTTGTCTTGCAACAGTATCATGATGTTTTTCCTACTGAGGTTCCAGAGGTAATACCACATAGGGAGGTTGAATTTTCTATTGAGTTAGTACCAAGAGAAGCACTATCATCTAAGACACCGTATAGGATGAGCACTCCGGAATTGGTGGAATGGAAGTTGCAACAAAAATAAATTCTTGATAAGGTATATATAAGGCCAATTGTGTCACCTTAGGGTGAACCAGTGTGGTTTATAAGGAATAATAATGGTACTATTAAATTCTGCATTATTTATAGGTAGTTGAAAAAGGTGACTATAAAGAACAATTATTTGTTGCCTCATATTGATGATTTGTTTGATCACCTGATGGAAGAAACAATTTTTTCAAAGATTGATCTAAGATCATGATATCATCAAGTGTACATCAAAGAATAAGGAAAATAAAAGACTACATTTCGTACAAGGTATTGTCACTATGAGTTTGTGGTGGTTCCTTTTGGTCTTACCAATGCTCCAACCACCTTCGCTTGCTTGATGAACAATGCGTTGTGCCCTTATCTGGATAAGTTTGTGATAGTATTAGTTGATGATATATTCATATATTAAAAGAATGAGGAGGAGCATGTAGAGCACCTAGCAACATTGTTGAGATTGTTGAGAGAGCATCATTTATACGCAAATCTTAGCAAGTGAAATTTCTTTTAGAACAAAATTAATTACTTGGGACATGTTGTTTCCATGGAACGGATAGAAGTGGATATGGAAATTATTAATGCTATCATAGAGTGGCCAACTCCAAGGAATGTGGATGAGGTCAGATCAATCATGGGACTTGCAAGTTATTACAAACGGTTCATAAGGAACTTCTCAAAGATAGGCTATCCCATTATATCTTTATAGAGGAAAGGGAAGAAGTTTGAATGGACTGAAGAGTGTGCAATTATTTTGAGTAGTTGAATCAATTTCTTACCAATGCTTCTATTTTGAAGATTGCAGATCCTAATAACGAATTTTAAGTTTATATAGAATCTTGCAAGGAAGGACTTGGTGGGGTTCTGAAGCAGGAAGAGAAGGTGGTTTTCTACGAATCAAGGAAGTTGAATGAGCATGAACATAACTATTGTTGGGTGTGGAAAAGGTATGTTTTATCCTCATATTAGCCTAATTAATCATTTTTCTTTATGTAGTTATTTTCGTTTTAGGAGTAAATAAAAAAGGAGCAATCACAGAAGCTGGATGAAATCGATTATTAACGAATTGGGTAAATCTGGGCACAAAAAGCTAACTTTCACCATCTTTATGTGCAGGGACCTGAATTGAACGATTGTTGTTCAAACGACTGAACACCAACAACCAAGAAAGGAAAAGGACAATGTCTCGATTATGAAAGACAATGGAAGACCAAGAGGATCAATTCTATTTTGTGATGAAATCAGATTGATGGTTGTGAAATCCTCAAGATCAAATCCTCAGGATCTCCTGATCCCGAGGTTTTATTTCTATCCATTTATTTTTCCAAAATTTATATAAACCCATCAGGCGAAATGACCAGCTGATTAGGAATTTTAAGATTGTAATTACTCATTTTTGACACAGAGCACTTTAATTACTATGACCTTGTAACTATATTATCAAGTTAATGAAGAAGATTGTGTTTTACATATAATCTCATTCTGAATATCATTAGGTGGTGACTTCCGGAGACTTTGGGCCAAGTCAATAAGAGACCTATTGCTTTAATTGTGTCATATTTACTTCTTATTATTATGATAATTGTTTATTATTATTAGTTTTTGAAATTAGCATTATTCCGATTCCTGTGAGTATTGATGATTACGATTTTATTTTGTTATTAAATTGAGATTCTAGATCTTGCAGTGGTTTACATCTACATGTTAATATTTACCAAATTGATCATGTTGATTTAAGTATTTGATTGTTGTTCATTCTAGAGTAGTGTTACCTGAGATCTTAAGCTTATAGTTGACTGTTGTCTAGGATATGTTTGCATAGTTATTTGTTGTTCAATTGTTGTAGTTTTCCTTCATGCTAAATGAATTAGTGTCAATATCAGTTAGATTGCTCAAAGTGATTCCTTTTACTTACATTCTGATTCAGTTTATTGCAAAGTGGATTAAGTAGATTTGAAAATACTTTAAAGATTTCTTTCAGAATTGTTTGGATTGAATTTCTAGAATTACATATTAGTCATTGCAACGATTCTAAATCATTTCATTATAAATTACCCTATGAATTCAATTGCATATACAATTCTTAACACTCTTAAAATAAACACACTTACCCTGGGTTGATGATTAATGTAGGTATTAAGATCGCTTTTAATAAGTCATCTTAGTGCACCAACATTTTGGCGTCGTTGCCAAGGAGAGTGTTTCAAAGTGATTTCTTTTTATTCTTGTTGTAAAAGAATTGGGTTATAAAAATGGGAGGTAAGAACCTGTACAATTGACAAGTAAAGTACTTTCTCATCAACCCTATTTTTAGAAAATGCATAGAGGTTAAATAGGAGTAGGGTTTTTTTATTTATGAATGACTAGGAATAAAAAGATAGAAAAGGATCAAAACCGCCCGCCTAAATCCACAAAACCTAGGGGATATGTGAACCCTGGGAGATCAAATTTTATAGACGAAATTGTAAGAAAAGAAGAGTTTTAGGGATTAGTAGGTTTCTAGACTATTTCTGGAAAAAGCCCTACTGTAATCCCTTAGGCAGTAGGCTCACCATCTACAGCCTACACTAAGATTCATAGGAAAATTGGAGGATCTAAATGGAGCTTTCAGGTTACAGAAAATTTACATTCTGATCCTTTACAAGAGGGAAAATCATGCAACTTAAGAGAATGAGAGGGAGAAACCAGTGGAACTGTTAAGGAAGAGCCACAATTGTTTGAATTAGTATCTACTGAGATCCCAGATCTGGATAGCGCTACAAAACCAACTCGGATTGAGAATCCTCTACTTACTCGAATAGCATACCTTGAAATCCCAAAAGGATATAAACACATTTTCAACCAAATGACAAGCCAAGTACCTCAAGGTGAGACCTTGACATTGGAATACCCCATAGTCGACCTAGTAGCAAAAGCCTAATGACAGCTATTCCTTTGCAAAACAAGCTAACCTTTCATGGGATGACCACAGAGGATCCAGACACCTTCTTAGTCAAGTTTGACATCCTGTGTAGAGGATACGATTATACCACTGACCCTCAAAAATTAAAGTTGTTCCCTTCTAATCTAAAAGGAGCAGGTTTGAGGTGGTTCACATGTTTAGGTGGATGTACTATTAACTCTTTGGATGACATGAAAACTTATTTTCTCACAAAATATTAGGACTATTGTAGGACTATGGAATTAAAATATGAAATCCTTAAGACATCTATAAAGGATAATGAAACTCTAGAAGAACATGTCGAACGGTTTCACTAGAATTTGTAGAGATCCCCTCACTCCACATTACCAAAAGAAGTCATGAGAGCCATCTTAATCAAGGGAATAAAAGAAGAATGGATAGAAACTCTCAATTTGATGGGGAAGGGAGGAATTTCTTAGGAGGATTATGATTAAATTGTTCACTTGTGTATCAGGTGTTCATGAGATAGTACACGCATTGGGTCAGGAAGATGATATTTTGTGACTAGAGGAAGTAAACCACACAGTGGAAGCGTAACAAGAATGGAAATCGATAACCTCCTAGAGGAATTCAGGATAGACATCCTGGGCACACTTACAATGCAGTTAGATGTCCTGCAGGTCAAACAAAAGAAAGCCTTAGTAGAACAGAACTTGGCCATGTTTTTCCCACACTACCGAAAGAAGCACAACCAATGGGAGTGTCCATTGGACATGGTCTAGACTTGTGGTATATGCATAGAGGACCATGCCACTAAGTAGTGTCCATCACTTCTAGGGATGAAAGCAGTTTTTAAAGAAGAAAAAGAAGAGACAGAACCCGCATACTTGATGGACCAATGTCAACAGTGGCAAGCCCGGCCCACAGGTATGTCACAAGACACATGTTAGTTATTTCCTTATTCATTTAACCAGTAGAAGAATTCCGAAGCATCGTGGCAAGGTTAATCACCTTTCTTGAATGAGCAGTCCCAATCACTTCCTATGTCACATTAGCCAACTGACTCCTTTCTAGGTAATGGTTGGTCGAATTCGCCTTTTACTCCTTTTTGGCAAGGTAATCCACATCCACCTAGTGGCCTACCTCTACTTCACAAAATTCGAATTGGTCTCTGAATTGGCAGTGGCCTTTAGGGATAACTAATATGCATATGAGGATAGGTCGTCAATCTTAACCTACATCATCAGCCCCATATCCATTACAAAAAAATCCTCAGCCCCTTCTACGTCCCCAACTACCAGCTCAACCAAATCCAAACCCTAATAACGGACCGGTTCATTTTGTGAAAACTGTTGAAAACTCATAATATGAGACTGAATAAAAAGAGTGCAATGAACTTAGACTAAGGTTAGGATAAGTCATCATGACTAAGGAAGATAGAGAACAACCACCAATTGAGCTAGAAATCCCACCTATACATACACAATTGAATGTGATTGACACATAAATAAAACAAGGGGAATATACAGTTGAGCATAAAGGCCTGAAAAAATCATAGTTACTTCTCCCTTGTTCCCTAAAATATTAACCATACATAAACCAATTGTTTATCTAGACTTTGATCTCGTAGGGGAACTGGAAAATATTTGCATTAAAATTCCTTTCCTCCAGACCATCGAAGATATTCCTATTTGTGCTAAAATAATTAAAAAGCTATGAGTGAAAAATCTTGTGAGGAAAGCAAAGGCTCCACCCATTATTCATGTTTTAGGGACCTCGTCTGATTTTCTCTTGGGTGGGGTAACACAGATAAAAATATGAAGATCCAGGGAATCCTATAGTTAGAGTCCAAATATATGGTCACTCCTTTCTAAATACGTTAGTTGACTTGGGTGCAGCCATTAACATCTTAACGGTAGAATCCTGTAAGAGACTTGGTATCATAGCCCTAGAACCAACCACCACCCTACTAGAACTCGTTGATAGTTCAGTGGTAAGATCAGAGAGAACTTTACATGATATTACAATTTTTGTTGATTCATGGCAGTACTCGGTACAGTTTCTTGTCATAAACCTAAATAGTCGATTAGATGGGCACCCTCTAATTTTGGGCTGACCATGGCTAGCAGCAATTGATGCTTACATAGGTTGCCAAGAGGGCAGCATGACCATTGCTAAGGAGGATGCTATAATTTTTTTTGTGTTATATCCTCCTGCCAAACCAAGTCTTCCCATTGTGAAAATACATAAACAACCACCCTCCTAGCAGGAGGAAAGTATTTGTTCACCGCATACAGTAGCAGAGGCACTTGAGTTCAAGAATCAAACTAAAGATGATGTAATCAATAACTTTATCAATCATCCAACAAATATGAATAATGTCAAATGTTAAAGGAAATTCTTGAAAATGAAGCCTTAGAAGACCCTTTGAAAGATATTGATGATCAACATATCCAAACAATTGTCATTCATAATAGCAAGTCTGTTGAAATTGAACTAGGAAAGATTTCAAACATTAATGATACCGTGGATAGTGACCAAAAACAAAAGCTCATTTAAGTCCTAAAAAAACATAAAGGGGCTTTTACTTGGGACTATGCAGACATGAAGGGCATAGACCCACAGTTATGTATGTATCATATCTACAACTAAAAGGATGCTCATCCTATTCGACAACCTCAGTGGAGATTGAATCTGCATCTCAAAGATATTGGAAAATAAGAGCTACAGAATTTGTTGGATGTGAATTTCATTCATCCCATTTTAGATAGAAAGTGGGTCTCTCCATTGGTAGTTGTTCCCAAGAAAAATGGGAAGTGGCGCGTCTGTGTGGATTATCGGGATTTGAACAAAGCCACACAGAAAGATCACTTCCCTCTTCGATTTATTGATGAAGTCCTTGATACATTGGTAGGAAAACAATTCTTTTCTCTTTTGGACGGCTTCAACGGCTAAAATCAAGTCCAAATCACCCATGAAGACCAAAACAAAACCACCTTTACCTGCCTATGGGGTACATTCGCTTATAGAGTGTTACCATTTGGCTTACGAAATGCTCCAATTACATTTTAGAGGACCATACTCAACATTTTTGCTCATCTGATAAATGAAGGACTTGAAGTTTACATGGACGACTTTACCCCGTATGGGAACGACTTCAATCAAGCACTAAAGACATTAGAGAAGGTTTTGGAACGATGCATCGCCACAAGGATGTGTTTAAGCAATATCAACTGTCACATGATGATGACAGAAGGCATAATCCTATGACACTACATTTCTATAGCTGGCATACAGGTAGATCTAGAAAATATACAGGTAATTTTCCTACAACCTACACCTTGTACTCAGACAGAGGTACGTAGCTTCCTTGGATATGCAGGTTATTATCGTAGGTTTATAAAAAAAATCACAAATCGTTGTGCCTTTATATGCCTTAATAGGAGTTGTTGACTTTAAATGGTCTGATAAATGTGACACAACTTTTATTGATTTGAAGAAATTAGTTTCGACAACACCAGTATTGCATAGAACCAACTGGGAGCTGATTTTTCACATCTCTATGGATTCGTCAGATGTAGCAATAGGCACTGTCCTTGGCCAAGAGGAGGACAAAAAGACCTATGCTATTTATTATATCATTAAATATCTTACTGCTGTTGAAATTAATTATACAATAATAGAAAAGGAATTCTTAGCTTTCGTTTATGCCATAAACAAATTTAGACGTTACATAACTAGCTATCAAGTTTTTTTGTATATTGATCATTCTGACATTAGATACTTAGCTAACAAACCTATTACAAATGGTTGAGTGACTCGTTGGTTACTTTTGTAGGAGTTTGATATCACCATTAAAGACAACCCAGGGAAGGAGAGCTTGATCGTAGATTTTCTGTCTCAGGTCCCAAAGATAAATGATCCATTGGCAGTAGATGACCAGTTTCCAAACAAACATTTATTTGTTGTAGCAGTTAAAACACCATGGTATGCATATGTAGCGAACTATCTCACAGTGGGAAAGTTTCCCAGACACTTGATAGCAAGGGAAAGGAAAAAAATTGTCTAGCGCAGCACTTGATTTTCTTGGATTGATGGATACCTTTTTCATACAGGGTCTAATATGTGCATACACAGATGCATTCGTGAAGATGACATTTACGACATCCTGAAGGCTCACCATTATGAGCCCTGTAGAGGACACTTCATAGATCACAGAATGGGGCATAAGGTACTATAGATGGGCTATTATTGGCCCACTATTTTTTAATATGCTAAGAACTATGTCCCGTCTTGTGATAGCTACCAAAGGATGGGCCATCCTAGTCAATCCGATGAAATGGCATTGTAGCCCCAATTGGCAATAGAACCTTTCGAATGATGGGAATTGGATTTTATTGGCCCATTCCATCCATCATCAAACCAAAAGGCCTACATACTGGTTGCCACAAAATATGTAACAAAATGAGTAGAAATAGTAGATTTTCCAAGAGCTACAGAAGAAGCCGTAATTAATTTATTTTTTGGGTTATTTGTGTGGTATGGTTTACCTAGGGAAGTGATAACAGATGGAGGAGGACAATTTGTAGGAAATAAGATTACAACCACTCTATGGAACCACCACATCACACATAAAATCACTTCCCCATATCACTTGTAGGTCATCGAAGCAATTCTGACCAAGAAAGTTTCAACACATCGACGAGATTGGGCTGCTAGACTACCAGAGGCCTTGTTGGCCTATCACACAACTTAGAGAAATACTACTAGATATTCTTCCTACTAGCTTGTATTTGACAAAGAACCTATCTTTCTTATTGAATTCGAAATAAAGACTCTCAGAACAACGCAGGAAGTGGGATTGGATCTGACGGAGGCCCAAACCAAGCTACTTCAACAAATAAATGAATTTGATGAGGCTTGATTACTTTCTCTACAACGTACTGCAATTATTCAACAACAAATGGCAACATGGCATGAAATCCTTATTAAAAGCAAGATGTTTCAAAAAGGAGACTGGGTGCTCCTCTATGATTCCAAATTCCAAGACTTTTTGGTCAAGTTACAGACAAGGTGGCTTGGCCCTTATGAAATTATAGAGGTACACAATAATGGCACTCTCACTCTGACTACCATTGATGAGTATGGACATTCTCTCAAGGTGAATGGACATCAGGTGCATCTTTATCACAAACCACTCACCAAGGAGTCTTTTTTGCAACAAGTACGTGATGATCCCACTCTGCCAATTTTAGTTGTACAGAGTGATGACCCGACAACTTTAATTTCATAAAAATGTATCTTTCCTTAGTTGTAAAAATGTATATATTCTTTTTATGTTTAGTTGCAATTTAGTTAGGAATCACTATGTAAATATGAGGATTTCTCTTGTTTTTGGGTGTGTTTAATAATTGTTGTTCAATTAATTGAACAACACCAACTTTTTTTTGTGTGTTTTGTTGTTTAATCGATTGAATAGTTGTTGTTCAATCAATTGAACAACACCAATTTCTTTTTGTGCATTTTGTTGTTCAATCGATTGAATGATTGTTGTTCAATCAATTGAACAACACCAATTTCTTTTTGTGCATTTTGTTGTTCAATCGATTGAATGATTGTTGTTCAATCAATTGAACAACACCAATTTCTTTTTGTGCATTTTGTTGTTCAATCGATTGAATGATTGTTGTTCAATCAATTGAACAACACCAATTTATTTTTGTGTGTTTTGTTGTGCAATAGATTGAACGATTGTTGTTCAATCAATTGAAAAACACCAATTTCTTTTTGTGTTTTTTTTGTTCAATCAATTCAACAACACCAATTTCTTTTTGTGTGTTTTACTGTTCAATCAATTGAACAACACCAATTTCCTTTTATGTGTTTTGTTGTTCAATCGATTGAACGATTGTTGTTCAATCATTTGAACAAAACCAATTGATTTTTGTGTGTTTTGTTGCTCAATCAATTGAATAAAAAAAATTTCTTTTTGTGTGTTTTGTTTTTCAATCGATTGAATGATTATTATTCGTTCAATTGAACAACACCGATTTTTTTGTGTGTTTTGTTGTTCAATCGATTGAAAATTTGTTATTCAATTAATTGAACAACACCGATTTTTTTTGTGTGTTTTATTATTCAATCGATTGAAAAATTGTTGTTCAATCAATTGAACAACATCGATTTCTTTTTGTGTGCTTGTTGTTATATCAATTGAAAAACTAATGTTCAATCGATTGAACAATTGTTGTTCGATAGGACGAATAGTTGTGATTTATTTGTTCTCTTCCATCTTTGGTCATTCTTTTCTCCGTTATCTTTCTCTTCTATGTTTTTAGTGAAACCATCTGTTGGGATTTGGAATTTGTACCTAAGCTAAAAGAAAAAAATAGTAATATTAATACCATTATCATTTGTAAAACCTTTGATGGTTATCTATTCCGAAACTCGCCTAGTTCATATATATAATGATTGGTTGAATATATTCTCTTTGGACACATCATTAAATGATTTAGTATATTAATACCATGCTGGCTTATATTTCGTACTTTCAATGGATAATTCGGTTTGGTATGTGTTTTCGAGAAAACTAGTGTCTATTTGATCTACTAGTCCCACTAAAATGAGTAGCTATATTAAAAACAAATAATTCAAAGTAACTTGTGATTTCCTTTAACCTGAATCTTTCACTTGGCTCCTTGCTTGTTTCCTCTCTCCCTTGATAGATCTTGCCACTCCTTTCTTACTTGTCCCGCTTTAGAGAACACCTGTAGAGGCAAAGCAACAAAACACCATCAAAGCATAGAGATCTATAATACCATAAACAATGTAGAATCAGAAATACATTAACCATACAATTGCATTCATAAATAGAAAGATTCACAAATACATAAGTATATGGAGGAAAACTCAAATAAATTTATTGATTGTAGAAGTAGAAGAGAGGATTACAACCTAGTTGTCTGATCCAGCATCATCCTGCTAGCATGAAAGCCCTCTTCACCTCATGGAAAGCAACATCACCCAACAATACAATGTCTCAAAGAGAAACCAACAACACTTCCTTACAAATTACAAAATTCCAGCCCCTAGATCTCTGTGTTGAGGGATCTATACATAAATAATTGCAAAGGGGTGAGTTAGCTTCTGGGTTTTTGATTAGTGTCATTTCACTGATAGTTCTTGGTTCCACTTAGAGATTTCATGATCTCCTACTCATCCTTGGGCGAATTCAGAGAGGCAAGTGTCATATGAGAAGTTTCTAGAAGATTCTTTGGGTTTCCACTTAGAAAATTGTCTCAGCCATTTGCCTACTCTCACCCATCGCACCACGTAGAAGGCTCTTTCAGTATGCATCGCACCTGTCTAGTGTAGCAGCTAGTATGCATCACACCCTAAGCATGGAGCAGTCTGTGTTATTCAATTTTGGCCAGTTCGTAGTAGTTTTTCAGGTGGAACTTCTAGGAAATGATGTAATCAGTTGGCCATGATGCTTTAGGATGTGAAACAACACTTTTAGGGGCTTAACAGCCCTTGGTTTATTGACATATGTGATTGGAGTTACAGTGCCCAAATATGTCTATAACAGTTTCCCCCTAAAGCATGAGGTCGTAAATCTTCTGATGTCAAGTGAAATGCTTTATCATGAGGATCTGAGGTCTTCGAACTAGAAGGTGACCTATATAAAATACAATACAATACATTATCTTCATATTATTTTCATGATCTAGCTGAGGTGGGAATTCCCATGCTCAGCTTTATAAATTCATTTTCATGTACATAGGTGTTACACAGTAATTTGTCACTGCCTTCACCCCAACCCTTCTATTGTGTCATGTGTCCAAGTAAAACATGCTCATACTGAACAAATGCTCTCTTATGTTGCCGATTGTGCCACTTTTCCTAAGTTTTCTGCCTCATCGTGAGAATGGACTTAACATATGCAATGAACAACAGTCGTAAATAGTCCAGCCGTGCTTCCAGGGTGGAAGTACATCTATTTCCCGTGACGGTCGGATTTCATGCTCCGGGGCAAGGCTATCTACTATCTTTAGCAACGGTTTGAATGGCTACATTACCTACTAGCAATGTCAGCACTAAAGCTTAGTTATAAACTCGTGATGATCTAGATTGGGTGAATTCATTCCAACAGATGGCCTTCTAGATTTCTCCAGACCTGATTATTGGCATAGTTTGTGTCACCCTTCCTCCTCTCGTATGGTAGTTTTGTCATTTGTGCTACCTTACTTCGGAATGATCTCTCTCTTCCACATTTTATGGAGACTCATTCTCCTGTTTAAACACTCGCCTTTGATATGATCAGCTAGTTGGTAATTTCTTGGATTGAGCAGTGCTGTTAGTGATTTTGAGTTTGATAGATAATTGGTGTGTGCGTGACAAGTGTGGGATTGTTGATAACTTGTGGAAGGTTGTGAAGTGCCCTTAACTTTGTGTTAAAATTTATGAGTGAGAGAGAGACTTTGCATGTTGGGAGATCCATCTTCAAAGAGTGAATGCTTGAGAAATACACTAGTTGGACCCTCTGGGAAGGCTTGCGACGTCAAGACTCAGTTGTAATCTTGCTCTTATTTCATTATTAATACAATCAATGATGTTTTCCTATGTCTTGTATGTAATTTACTTGATAGCTCATGACTTCTTGACTTTGTGAGTAAATTTGTTGTTTTCTAGTTACATGCTTTGTTGTATTTCCTTTGCATTGTTTCAGGTTTATCGCTCATTGAGGAGAAGCGAAATTTGGAGCTGTGCAACGGAACTCCATCAACCACTGGTTGAGGTAGGTCTCCAACTATGACTATTTAAGTACATCTATTGTTGATCTATCTTTGTTGTGACTAGACCCACTCTAGGGCTAGAGGGGTTGCCTCTTTCCGTAGAGGGAACACTTTCCTGCATCACAAGTTGGCGACTTCCACTGGGGAGTCTATCCTATGTCCTTCTCTTGTTTTCTCTTGTTTTGATTTTGATTTGGTCTCTCTTTAATTTTTGGGATTAACTATCAATCTTTTGGGTCACCTCGATCGATCTGGGGAATCCCTCTATTGTCTGTTGGATTGACTAGTTTTGGTTTGGGAGTTTTTGTTCGTTTGTCATTATTTTTAACAATGTCACAAAAAATAGTTCAATAGTCATGCCGACGTTGCGCTCACTCTTTTGTAAAGTCCTATGCATCGCTGAATACCATCGCACATTCACAATGACTCCTAAAACCAGCACATCGTGGAAAAGATGTGTACTTCTATGACGACGTCACTCTGTTGCTACAACTAGTTGCTGATCAGTGCTAGCTTCTTGTGTAGTTCCTGCAACGATTCTTGTAGATTTTTTTTTTCAATTCTACCTCCTGAGTATGCTAGTCGTGTTGATCCCTTGCTCTTTCTCTCTTGCTCAGTAGCGTGTTTTTCATTGTTTATGGTTAAGGCACTCTTCCTTTGGCTTTCTTGAATGAATCTTGCATTTTTTTCCCGTGTGACCTAGTTCGTTCTTTCAAGTTCTTGAATAAATTGGCTTGGTTACTAGTTTGCCCAAGGTTCGTTTGCAACTTTCTTGTTGGTTTGATTGAGCCTTCCTCATTGCTTGTTTTTGGTTGATTTTTGGTGGCGATTATTGGACCAATCTTTGGTATTGATTCGACTTCTTTTCACTACCGAACATAGATCACGATTGTTTGGATCGACTGGTTATTTTACGCTTTCTTGTTTGTTTCTTTTAAATTTAAAACATCAAGATCAAAAGACTGCATTCATTTAGTATACAAAAGGGAAAGTGAATTTGCATTTCAAGGTTGCATATTGGGAAGAAAATGATAAAATCTCTCATTAGTAGTATCCATGCACTGTAGGAATTGATGTCTGTATGCATTGAATGACTACATTTTCTTATCTTGGTTTTCTTGGTTTGGGAATGATCTCTCTACCCTCCTACAGGTAGGTGTTCATTGAAGTAAAAGGATATTTCGTTCATTCTAGCTGCATCCTAGGCTTTGCTGTATACATATGGTAAGGCCTGAAAACTGAAACATAATTCAAGATCAACCTTAAAATGAACTGAATAAAGCTAACAATGCATTGGAACATAACGCTTATTACTTAGAGGTCTAGGCTAGAGACATGCTTCGGCGTCATTAAACCTAGTCACTGTTGCTTTCACTCAAGGTTGGGTGATTCCTCCTTCTGTGACTCAATAGCGATCTAGTACGGAATTGTGCTCCCATGTACCGTCAAGTATATGTTGGGAGACCCCACTAGGTTATCATCTTATATTGTTAGGAAGCTGTGTTTTCCGCCTTACAAACCGTAATGCACCAAACACAGCATTTAGGAAGATTGACTGCCGTACGGAAAGTCATTGGTTATCATATGACTGCCAAGGTGTATATGTAGTTTTACGGGTTGTTTGGTAAACCTTTTGCCTAGTTCTCTAGAGTAGTCACTTTCATTCCTTTTCGGACTCCCTAAAATAAAATGTCCATCTAAGCACTTGTCATTTCAGGCTCATTAAATATTCGAAGGCGACTAGAGTCATCTTTTCATCCTTTTCTCAACTCTTTAAAGATGAAAAGGTCAAGTTCTGTTCCTGTGTCTTAAAATTTATTTGGCCACATTCACATTTACCCTATTGATCTTGTTTGCGTTTTAGTTTGTGTAGGGTTCTTTCTCATTATTTTTCCTAGCATTTTGAATTGAATCATCCTGGCGAAATCTCCAACCCTGTCTACCATTCCAAGTGACCAAGGGTCTCCACACTCTGTAGCTTTCGAGGTACTAGCTGTTAGTGATACTCTCCCTATCATCCCGAGTATCCAACCACTCAACTCTCGCTCTCCAGAGGATGAATCCTACGACATCCATTGGAACCCCGTTTGAGAGCCTTTCGAAGAAGACTTTCCCATTACTCCTCCTAGTGTTTCAATCTCGATGTCTTCCTCCGACATGGATGAGATGACTCCCGTCTCCGGTGAAGAATCTTTTGTGACAGAAAGTGAAATACCTATGCCTACGAAAACTTTGCCTTTCCATGTTACTTCCCTTAGTGTCATGTTGCCTTTAAGATATAATGCTTTGGCAGACATCATCGGTTCTAGATCTACCCTTTCAAGTTCCATATGGTCTCGTATTGTCCCTTTGACTTTGGAGCCTTTTACACCCCAGATTCACAATGTGGCAGTCACATCTGTTCTAACCATTCCAACTGTTTCTATCGCTTCTTCACCCATTGTTGTTAGTGCCGCCACTACTTCTTCAGTGGTGACTACTATTGCTAGGCCTTATGGTGGTCCTACCAATAGTGGCCCAACGGTAGGAGTTGTTAATCCTACACTAATTGCCCCACCTTCTTCTGGTTCCATTCTAGCATGGGGGCATATGATCAATATGTACAAGCTCTTCGGAATCTGGATCCTCAAAATCCATTTCATTATTATGATTCTCGCAGAGCTCATATCTATTACCCTAGACCTATGCCATCTCAACCCGTGGTTGAGGTCACAGTTGCATTGTCAATTTCTTAGGGTACCACCACTTATCACGGTGGCCAAGCACCGCTTGCAAATTTTCAAGGGCCACCCTATCAAGGTCAACCTTCTTACAGACAACATTATCTAGGGCAACCTGGAGGCCCACAAGGACAACCCTTCCAGGGACAACCTTCGGCCTTTGGTGGTTCCTACTTTACCTATTTCGGGCAACCTTCTGGTAATCCGGGACAACCTTACATACAACAAGGCCAACCCGGTGTCCAACAAGGCTACCCTTATGGGTAAGTCGGTCAGCCTTATGTTTAGCAAGGCCAACCCACTACCCAACCTAATCAACCATCTGGACAAATTGGTCAGCCTGAAAACCAGCCGGGCCAACCAACTGTCCAGTCTGCTCAACCTTCCAGCCAATCAAGACAACCCTCAGTTGTGCAAGGCAACCCAGTACCCAACAAGCTCAACCTTTAGGGCAAATGGCTCAGCCTCAATCTCGACTAGGTCAACCTTCTAGCCAAATGGCTCAGCCTCAATTCTCCCAAGGAAATCATATGGGCCTGCTCAACTAAGCACTCAAATGATTATTGCTTCTCAAGCTCCACCCATTTTTCAGCCCCAGTCTGGGCTCCAGACCCAATCTGGTCCTCAAATTCAGGTTGGATCCCAATCTCAGCCTACTTATAAAACATATCTTGGTTCCTGAGCTCAGTTTGGAGCCCAGCCGCCTTATGGTTTTCAGCAATCCCAAGGGAAAACCAAATTTGCCCCATATCAAAATTATCAACAACTGCAGGTAAATCCTTACCAGAATTTCCAACAATCATATGTTGCTCCTGTAGGCCAAGTTGGTAATCAGTGGAATGCTGGGGGGAAAATCCAGGGTCAACCATCCAGTTACAGTTATAACCCCTATGAACAAAATCGCTACAGACAAAACCCTTATGGGCCAAATCCATCCAGACAAAATCAATGGGGGCAACAAGTCGCTGGGTGGAACTCTAGTGCTACCTCCTACCGATGACCTGATATGTCCTTTAACACTCAATTACCCCTTTTAATGACGTTGGAATTACTAAATGCATTCAAACTGACAAATGATCCCATTCTTCATAATCTGTATTGTTCGTCGGTTCCAACTAAAATTCCAGGTGATTGTCCCAAGTTTGATGGTAAAGCTGGAGAAGATCCCCAAGCTCATGTCATGACTTACCAGCTATGGTGTTCATCAAATTCATGACTTGATGATTCAATCTGGCTCTTCCCTTTTCAACAGACTCTCATTGGCTCTACTGCTAAATGGTATATTGAGTTAGCTCGTGGATCTTTTCAGGACTTTAACTCGTTAGCTATGGAATTTTTTACTCATTTTCAGTTACGAATTCGATATGAAATAGGCACACATCTCCTGACATCCTTAAAATAGACCATGACCACGCATATCTTTGATCATATTCATGAATGGAGACGATGTCGCCATTTGATTAAGTTTTCGATTCCTGATCAGCTTCTAACTAATTGGTTCACAAATTCATTTGTCGGTCTGATAGCTCGGGACATCGCTATGGGTGCAGGTGTAATTGAAGAGCAAGATATTGTGCGTGCTCAATACCTTGACATGATTTACTCCCAATCCGATACACTATATGATTATTTTCCTGATGCTCCAAGACCCGGAACTTTCAAAGCCTCGCCAACACCATCTATTGATGGCATCATCGGTTCTGTCAATGCGCTCTCTAAGTAATCTTTTGCGAACCGTGGGAAGAAAAAGTCAAACGCTTCTAATGAAACCACTTCTCAAGCTATATCCAATTCTAGAAACATTTCCAAGGTTAACGTCGTCCAGTCTACCATGGCAAACAAAGCCTCGAAAGGGAAAAAGAAGGGAAAAGGAAAGAATAAGGTTGATCAACCAAAGCAAGATCTCCCTAAACCTCCACCCGAGGAAGGTGCCAAATGCAAGCCTAAGTATCCTTGCCTTATCTGTGATGAGGATCACTATAACAAAGACTACCCTAGGTGGTCTGAAGTTAGTTGTTTGTTGAAAGGTGCCCCCGGGACTCCTGCCATACTCAAAGACACTTTTCCCTCGTAGCAAACTCAAATGGTGGCTGATCCATCTCAATCCTCTTCTCCCTTTGGTTCTCAGGTATTTATGGATGGGACAGTTCCCGTCCACATTAGTAATCAGGCAAAAGAGTATCCGTCACCTGCTGGGAAAGAGCTTGAGGTCCCCTCTAGTGCTCCTCCATCTAGTTCTGGTCGTCTTCATATTGAGTGACCTAGCACTGAAGCGGTCATCTGACCCCCTCCTAAAGGCGTACTCCGGAAATCTTCGTACAACCCTAATGCTCGTGTTTCTCAGCACTATAGCATCATTGAGGACTTATCCTAGGCTCTGTCAGCTATGTCCACATTAGAAGTTCTCCAGAGCTGCCCCTCTCAAAGGAAGTCTTTACTATCAGCCATCTGTGGCATTGACCCGGCCGATTCGGATTTGATCACTTTTGACCTAGACAATCATATACCGAGACTGCCTCACCAAATGTCCGTCCTTATTCAGGTCATCATCAATTCCAAAACGATTCATTGTGTTGTCATTGATGAAGACGCTTCTACTTGCATAATGTCTCTTGCTTGTTGGAAGGCTATTGGTTCTCCGACTCTGAGCTAGTCTCCTATGACCTTGGAAGCATTTGTTGGGAGAGAGCCTCGTCGTTATGGTATACTCCAACACTTGCCTATTACTCTGGAAGGGAAGATGGTCGAAGTGGAGGTCGAAGTTGTCGATGCAAATTTAACTTATAACCTCCTTTTAGGACAAATTTGGACATATGCCATGCGAGCGGTGGCTTCATCTCTATTCCATGTCATCTTTTTTCCTCATCAAGGAAAGATCATCACAGTAGACTAGTTGTCCTTCTTCACCTCCTCCTCCTCCAATGGAAACGTGCCTTTCATGGAGGATACCTATGTTCCATGTGAGAGTGTGGGTGTTGGACTCTTGAAAGATCCTACCCTTATGGGTGTTTTGTCACTCCCACCTCCCAACATCGCTCCCATTAATATGATTTCTGTTCGCTCTGATCCATGGGTTCTTCCTCCTGCTAATCAGATAGAATGCTAGGGCGATGAGATGTCGTTGAGTCCTACCAAGCTCAACTACATCGAAATTGTTTCTACATCGTCTCCATCCTTCGAATCAGCTCCTTTGAGTAGAGCTCTCGACTCGTACGTTCAGTCCCCTTGGCTTGGAAGTGGTGCCTCTTCAGACCCTTTAGAGGAAAGTTTTCCTTCTGATGAAGTGATTATTGAGACCATGTCTTTCAAGGAACACCCTTGGTCTAATCATCACTATCATTCCTCGTTTCTCCCTACCCATCGGGAAATGCTTACTTGTCTCGAGCGGTTTGCTTCTTGTGTCCCCTCCCAACCTCTTCAAACACCCCTCCAGATCCATCAAGTGTCTTCTGAAGGGAATATGGGGAACATTACACAAACTCAGCCAATCGACATCTCTGTTAAACCATTGGAGGAGATTTAGCTTTACACTGGTCTTTTTCGTGAATTCTGTGATGTGTTTTCTTGGACTTACGAAGAGATGCCCGACATCGATCTTAGCATTGTGGTGCATGAAATACCTACCTATGTAGGTGCTAAACCTGTTCAACAGTGTCTATGCCCCGTGCACCCCCGAAAGGCTGCAACTATTAAAGCGGAAGTTGAAAAGCTTCTTAAGGTTGGCTTTATTTACCCCATCCCACTCACAGATTGGGTCTCTAATATTGTCCCTGTGACTAAAAAACAGGGCACTATTAGGGTATGTGTTGATTATCATGATATTAATCCGGCTTGTCCCAAAGATAACTACCCTACACCCTTCATTGACTTGCTCATTGATGAGTGTGCCAGGAGCGAAATATACTCATTCATGGACAACTTTTCTGGTTATAACCAAATTAATATTGCGCCTACAGACCAACACAAAACTGCCTTTATCTGTCAGTGGGGCACTTTCGCTTATAAAAATCTCCCCTTAGGTTTAAAAAATGCCAGTGCCACCTTCCAATGCACAATGTCTAATGGATTTCATGATATTTGACACATTCTGCAACCTTACCTGGATGACCTTCGAGCTCATTCAGCGAAACGCCAAGACCATCTGACCCACCGTCGCAAAATTTTTCTCCATTGCAGACACCATCGTATCTGGCTTAATCCGCATAAGTGTGTCTTCTGTGTTGAGTTAGGCAGACTTCTTGGGTTCATCATCTCCCGAGAGGGTATCCATCTGGATCCCCTTAAAGTCAAAGCCATCCTGAATCTTCTCCCCCTGCTTCTTTACAGCAATTGCAGATTTTGTAGGGTAAAGCAAATTTTTTACGACGATTCATTCTGAAGTATGTCGAAGTGGCCAAAGGCTATACGCGGTTATTAAAACGCGACACCCCTTTTCTTTGGGATACCACTGCACAAGAGTCATTTGAGCACCTCAAGGCCCTCCTTGTTTCTGCTCCATTGTTACATCCCCTTGATTATCACCGGGACTACACTCTTTATTTAGTTGTTGCTGATACCACCATTAGCATGGTTCTAGTTCAAGACGATGATGATCGTAATGAGCATATTGTTTATTATCTTAGTTGCAATCTACTTGATATGGAAACTCACTATGCCTATGTCGAGAAGTTGGCATTCGCTGCCATTTGTGTCATCTAACATTTATGCCATTATATATTATTGCACACCACAACAGTGATTTCTGATTGCAACCCAATGATGTACATTTTGTCACGTCAGTTACTGGGGGGGAAATACTCAAAGTGGATTGTCATCCTTCAAGAGTTCGACTTGGAGTTCACCACCGCCAAGTCCATGAAGTCCCTCGTCTTTCCTAAGTTGCTTTTCTCTCTACCATCTATTACCATGCCCTCTCGGTTAGAGGACCATATTCCGGATGAAACTCTGTTCTTGATTAGTACCCTCGATCCTTGGTACGGGAATATTATTGTCTATCTTCAGGCATTCTCCTTTCGTTTTGATTTGTCCAAGGATGCTCGACGATGGATTCGCCATCATTCTCAACCTTATTTTATTATTGGGAACACCCTATACCGTCTCGACGCCGACTCTGTTCTCTGTCGATGCTTAACATTTGAGGAAGCCGAATGAGTTCTAAATGATTGCCATTCTAGCGCCTGTGGTGGTCACATGTTCGGGTATGCTACTGCTCAAAAGATTCCCCGTGCTGGTTATTTTTGGCCCTCTATCTTCAAGTATTGCTTTCTTGCCATCCGCTCTTGTCATGAATGCCAAATCTACCAACAAAAGATGTGCGCGCCTCTGGCTCCATTGCACCATGTCATCACCGTCGGCCCTTTTGCCAAATGGGGCATTGATTATATGACCTGTAACCCTCGCTCAGCCAGGGGGCATGGGTATATCATCGTCGCCATTGATTGTTTCACAAAATGGGCTAAGGCGATGCCTACGCTATCCGAGGACGGTCACACAACAATGCAATTTTTATTCAATCATGTTATTTCACAATTCAGAGTCCCTCAGGCTATCGTCACTGATCACAGAAAACACTTCTGTAATCATATGATGACTGAGTTAACAACCCAGCTGGGCTTGCAGCATGATAGCTCGACACCATACTATTCTCAAGCCAATGGCCAAGTCAAAGTTGTCAACAAAGTTCTAGTTACAATGCTTCAACACACCATTGGCATGCACAAATTTAATTGGCATTTGATGTTGTTCTCCACCTTATGGGCCTACCGAACTTGAGTGAAGGATGCCACCGAGTTCACCTTGTTCCAATTGGTTTATAGTCTGGAGGCTATCCTTCTGATTGAGTGTGAGATCCCTTCTCTAAAATTCGCTATCAAATTACTCCCCAACACTACTCTGGTAGAAGAACATCTTCTCTATCTAGAGCGACTAGACGAGACCCATCGACTAGCCTCTCTAGCAATTGAAACATAGAAAAAGAGAGTGAAAACTCACTTTGATCATATTGTCCATCCTCGTTATTTCATTGAAGGAGATTTAGTCCTACTTTATGATCAAGCAAATGATAAGCTAGGGGTAGGAAAATTCGAGCCTATGTGGCCCGAACCTTATTTTGTAAAGTGAGTTTTACAAAAAGGGGCCTATGAGCTGATTGATTATGAAGGGAACCCTATAGGTAAGCCCCGAAATGGGCTTTATCTGAAAAAAATATTATGCATGAACCCCATGCATTCTGATTTGTACATACATGTGTTTTCAACAGGTGTGTTGTGTGTGCATTTTCATGACTGGCTTGGTGTGTAGGCACAATTGCCGCTTATTATGTCTTTTTTCTTCTTGTGCAGATGTCTGGTACACCTTATGTTGGTTTCGCTGATGGTTCCTGCCACAGTACCCGTAAGCTCTCTTCTGTGGCATGGCTGATCTACGATCCTCACGGTGAGTTAGTAGACCTTCAAGGTTTTTTTCTGGGTTGTACCACAAATAATGTCACTGAATATAGTGCTGTTATTAAACTACTAACCGAGGCTATTAACCTCGGTATTCGTTCATTGCTTGTGAATCTAGATTCTCAACTTGTTGTTCACCAGCTTAATGGGTGTTATTCCATCAGAGATCATAAGATTTTAAGGTTGTATTTAGATGTTAAATTGTTAGAAGGGAATTTTGATTTTATTACATATCAACACATCCCAAGAAGTTTAAACACATTAACTGATCCACTAACAAAACATGTATTAGACAGACATTTGCGTAACATGTAATCAAAATAGCATATAGAAGCATTCAAAACACAATAATGAACCATAGGAATATATATATATATATATAGTGTGGCACACTGAGGCGCTCAAAAAAATAATGGTATATGTCCAAATAGAGTGTATGTTCTCCGTACATCTAAGACACATGTCTCTCAACAAATCAACAGGAAATAAAACCTAGGAATCTACTGTTTTCGGTTATGCTCCCTATAGCACACCACCACTCAGGCGACTCGGGTCAACAGTCAGTGTACCCTCCGTATCACCCCCCCTGTATGTATCTGGAACTCTATGGGGACCTCCTCGATCCCCATGTAATGAGGGATCCCCTCCGTCAGGCCCTCAAGATTTTGGGCCACTGTCTCCACTGAATTTCCAGTTGGGGGAGCCAAAGCCAGCTCTCTGATGCCCTGTGGATCCCTCTGTGCCTCTGGAGCTAGTCCCATAGGCCTCACTAGTCCCACATCTACAAATACTATAGAGTACATCATTAGGACATATGCATGGAAAATTTTTAAAAACATCATAAAAGATAAAATACAAAAATAGTGGGATCAAGTGTTTTACTGCCATCGTCCCACTACTTGCTCACGGGCAGCTGCATGTCAGGGTCTCCACAAAATTCCATACCAGCATATGGCCAGTCCTCGATGAAGATCGTCTGGCATTCCAACCACTCACGGAATAGTGTCCCCCATGACATTGGTCATCCACCACCCCCTCATGGCATAACATATGCCCACCGTGTGATCCTGGTCTCCTGCAGTCTAGGCTTGTCCAAGTCCATATCCTGTAATTGAAGCATCGACACCTGCTCCAACATGAGTGGGATCAAGATAGACCCATAGCCAAATTGTTTCGCCTCCCCACGACGACAGTTGGTGAGTTGTCTCTCCATGTTGGTCGTCACTATTTCGCCCCAGATGAACATGGTCGGGTTGAGGCATTCAAGAGCCAATCAGAGTTGGGTCTTTATTGATTTGTGTTACGCTTCGGAACCCATTGCCCTCATCACCATAAATAGAAATGCATGAAGAACCAAGTCTTCCACTTGTCGGAATTTCCACTTTCCCACTTTTTGATTTGCGTGCCCATGGGCACACTCGTGCCATCAACATGTCTAGTGGTTCGTTCGTAGTTCGTTGGCCCTCTAGAATCAGCCTCTCACCATGACAGGACAATCTGGTCAGGAAATATATATCTGTAGAGTCGAACTCAATGTCGCTACCCCGGATAATGAATTTTCCATTTGTTGGGTTCCAGGCATGAATTAGCAACTCTAACAAATTGGGTTCGGTGCGAAGGTGCCGTGTAAGGAAGAATTTTAGCAAACTACATGCACGTAAAGCATTTCGGCACCCAGCATCAGCGAAGGCTTCCTCATTGTTGACATCGTGAGTTCGTTCCTGCCAAACAAATGCCATGATGCCTTGCATGACAAGAAAAATGAATTAGAACTCCTTATATAAATTTAAATTCATAATTGACACAAAAAATGAATTTAATGTCGCTGTCGTGACTGTTTCTAAAATAGCGGAAATGGCATTGAGTCCACAATTCATTTTTCCCGTGATCATCGTGAGAATACATCAAATTCTCATGACGATCATGAAGGTGCTATGTGTAGATCAAGCTCGGTCATCGCAGACCCGAGCGGATTTCCCGTGACGACCGAGAGGCAGACTCGGATTTGAAAACCCGCCTAAATCCACCTACCTAATGCTAAATTGTATAAAAAAAACTTTTAAAATGCAGCGCAAGGAGAAATGTTCTTACTTGGTGGAGGTTTCAAGACGAACCGTCGATGGATGAGGCCAGAATCAGCTTCAGAACTTTGCTCAGGTTGGTGCTCCAAATGCTCCAAGGTAACATGAACAGTGCATATGGTAAAACGAAATGACTTACCCGACCCTTTTTATAGTAATTTTTTGAAACATTAAAATTTTTTACTTTAGAATGTGGGGTTTTTCATTTTTATTGCATGGTTAAATTGGAGTTTTTGGTTTTTAACTGTGTTTCTGCATATATTAATCATTTATGTTGAATGGGTTTTACATTTGATGTGCTTTGTGAAGAATTATGGGTAGTGGATTTATGTCGTACTTCATGTGCACTTGATCCATAAAGTATTCTTTAATGCTCTTTTCCGACTTAAAAGACGAAAATATAGCCGAGTTATCCCTTTTGACTTGTTAAACGAAATGAGAGGCGGTCTGCTTTAAGTTCTTTGCTGACCGTATAAACGTTTAAAGATTGTCGAGATTTTGTCATTTCGGGCTCGTTATTGGTTACGAAATGATGTGGTTTCGATTGCTTTTCTGCTTTTTCGGGTAGAGGTCACTAATCACGAAAAGTACTCCTTGATTGTAATGGTCAAGCAGTTCTCTCGAGTATTGTTTTATACTTTTTCGAGCTCGAGGGACACAAATCTGTGAAAAAGGACCCCCCTGGAGCTTTCTTTTTTGTGTCTTTTCAAAATCCTTAAACATGAAAAAGACTCTGAGTTTTACCTATGTCAGACTTGTTAAACCTTGACGGCATTGGACTCGTCACCATGAAGAAACTCGAGCTACTCCTGCCTAGGGCTCATTAAACTATTACTAGGTTGGATTCGACCGAAGGTTGAACTTATATTACAAGCACATGCTATCACCTTCAAGCTTGTTTTCAAAAATAATTGGGGTACTCGCCAGCAATGGTGGGGGAAAATTTGGAAATCATCATTGATTATCTATGGCAGCTAGTCACTCCCGAACATCGACACTTTTGCTTCTTGTAGGGTTGGGATATCCATACATTGTCATTTGGCCTTACGCGGGTTTGGGTTGCCACTTAACCTCATTCCATATGATCCATGCTATCTCCATCAAGCTTCTGATCCCTTGGTACCTGAATGCTGCCACCCTTCGGAATCGTGTCACCGACATGTTCAAGAGTACAATCCTTCTGTAGTTTACATCTCCTCTAATACCCTATTTCACCATCTATCACTTGATCCCTATCTTGTGTCATTGATGGGGGAAACATTATGGCCCTCCTACGATGGATCGTCTCCTGTCGACATCAGCTCATTGTCCAGGAGATTGATCTAGAGATCCCCTTCGGTACCTTGGAGCTTGCATGCCTCAATGGCAAGTTCTTCGTACCTGACGGTTGACTTTCATCATTGGTCATCGATTGGGTGATTCCAAGAGTGTTTGACTTCAACTTGTTCTTCACACTTCGTGGTTTGTACTAGATAGTACCTTGACAACCATTGGCATTATTGGTAGTTTCTCTCATGCTTGTCAGTGGTTTTACTCATTGACCGGTAACCAAGCGACTTTCTATCATGCTTGGCTTCAGCACATCTATTCACATGCTAGAATTTGTACTATGTTTGGTTGGGTTTAAGGACCCCAAACTCAGATTACACATGTTCGGGCTGTGTGGATTGGTTCATGATTTCATGACTCGTTGATGGATGGCTGCGACCATACCTGAGTCTTCATGGATGACAGTGACCATACCTTTATCATTCTGGTCTTATTAGCTAGGTGGCTGCATCCATACCATAGACCTAGTTCATATGTCTTTTGGATGGTTGTGCCCATGCCTAGACTACATGTATTTCACTATCAAAGATATTAGTTGTACTTGCACCTGCAGGTTCTTCTAGATGGTGTTCTAGCTCAGCCAGTTTCGTAAAGCATTTCACCCCTCCCACTCTCTCGGGCTTCACACTATGGGGGCATCTGTTACATAGTAATTTGTCACTACCTTCATCCCTGTCCTTTTACTGTGTCATGTGTCTAAGTAAAACATGCTCATATTGAACAAATGATCTCTTATGTTACCAATTGAGCCACTTTTCCTAAGTTTTTTGCCTCATCGCGAGAACGGACTTAATATACGCGACGGAAAACAGTCATAAATAGTCTAGTCGTGCTTCTAGCACAGAAGTACATCATTTCCCACGACGGTTGGATTTCATGCTCCAGCGTGAGGCTATCTACTATATTTAGAGATGGTTTGACTGGCTACATTACCTACTAGCGATGTCAGTGCTAAAGCTTAGTTATAAACCTGCGATGATCCAGATTGGGCGAATTTGTTCCAACAGTCAGCCTTCTGGATGTCTCTAGACCTAGTTGTTGGCATAGTTTGTGTTGCCCTTACTCCTCTGGTATGGCAGTTCTGTCATTTGTGCTAACTTCCTTGGGGATGAGCTCTCTCTTCCACATTTTATGGATACTCTTTCTCCTATTTAAACATTCACCTTTGATATGATTATCTAGTTGGTAATTTCTTGGATTGAGTAGTGTTATTAATGCTTTTGTGTTTGATAGATAGCTGGTGTGGGTGTGACAAGTGTGGGATTGTTGATAGCTTGTGGAAGGTTGTGAAGTGCCCTTAACTTTGTGTTAAAATTTATGAGTGAGAGAGAGACTTTGTATGTTGGGAGATCCATCTTCAAAGCATGAATGCTTGAGAAATACACTGGTTGGACCCTCTGGTAAGGCTTAGTTGTAAGCTTGCTCTTATTTCATTATTAATACAATCAATGATGTTTTCCTATATCTTGTATGTAATTTACTTGATAGCTCATGACTTATTAACTTTGTGAGTAAATAGATCATTGTTGTTTTCTAGTTACGTGCTTTGTTGTATTTCCTTTGCATTGTTTTAGGTTGATTACTCATTGAGGAGAAGGAAGCGAATGCTGGAGTAGTGCAATGGAACTCCATCGACGATCGGTTGAGGTAGGCCTCCAACTATGACTCTTTGAGAAAATCTATTGTTGATCTGTCTTTGTTGTGACTAGACCCACTCTAGGGATAGAAGGGTTGCCTCTGTCCATAGAGGGAACACTTTCTTGCATCACAATAAGACAGATAATCATCCACTATTGCAGACTGGTGATTCTTGTAGAGCCATCATCCCTTAGCTTGGATGATCATCTTTGCAGCTATGGTGTACATTTGATGTCTTTATTTTCCTGAATATATCACAGCCCAGATGGATGAAACTAGATCCGGGGTCCTCAAACTCGTTCAATCTTCTCCCTAGGTACAAGTCGATCCATGTGAAAAGATGTTCTGAAGTCGAACATGGAAAGACATTGCCTGATTACTAGCCAATGATGTAAGTTGTTAACAGGTGTGAGAGGAATCATCGATAATGATAATGACCCTCAAGGTACTATAGTAAAATTCATGTGGTTTGAATATATGAGTCGATGTCGAACACCACGCAAAATCTTTCAGTCGAAGGCCATTGATGTAAACCTATCGCTGGAAGTGAGAAACTTGCCATTGAGATATGCAAGCTTCAAAACTACTGAAAGGGTTGTTCCTAAGTGAACTTCTTGGATAATAAGCTAATGTCGACAAGAAGTTACCCGTTGTAGGAGGGCCGTAATGAATCCCACATCTACAACACGAAACAAAGCAAATGATTTTCTGGAGGTGAAAACGATCTGGTGATACAAGGTTTAGGAATGGCAGTCATGAAAAATGGAGAGTGAATGTATTGCATTAGATGAGGCGTTAGCTGGGTTGGTGAATTCTCTGAATGACTTCTCTTGAACATGTTGGCAACATTGAAATGGATTGGTAGTGTTAACCCAAAAAATAGATGGTACGAAGGACCAATGGTGATGTGATTGGTGAACGAAATAACCCAACCCGACTCAATCATGGTGATGGAGTGAAAGTGTCATGTTCAAGAGTGACCTACTACAAATGAAGTTTTTCAAGTTTTTTTCCCTTTTTCCCCACTCATTGCTGACCAGTACCTCTTTATTTTTGTCAAGGTTGAGGAGGATAACATATTCTTGTTCTATAATTTGACCTTCGGGCAAACTTGTCGCTATGTTTTAGCGAGCCTAGTGACAGTGAAACTCGCTCTTGTCCGGATGGACAAGATTGTCGCTATTGTTTTAACGAGTTTAAGTCCAAAAAAGTATAAAATAATATGAAAGGGGTGAATTTTTTATAGCTTTAGCGAGCCGAATAAGACAAGTGCTTGACCTTTTTGTCGAATGATCCCTCAGGTCCAAAAAGATTAAAATGTAGAGGATGGATGGCGCTTCCCTCACTTTGACGAGATGGAAAGGCCAGTAGCTCGACAATCTTTTCATATTTTATGAGTCTAAAAAGAGCTTAAAAGAGACTCATTTTTTAGGAACGAGTGATGTTTTCGGGTAACAACTCGTTCTAGGCAAGTTTGGAACTTCTCAAACACGACAGTGTAAAGAGGGTGGCTAACAGAATCACTCGTCACAGCTGTTCCCCAAAAGGGTAAACAATCAAGTGGAAGCGTATGATCAACCAAAAGAATGGAGGTGATGATACGAACACAACCAAGGCTCAAAAGGCTGATAGTAAGGCAACCATGAAGGTTATTTACTTAGGGTTGATTCATTTTTTAATGAGATTGAATCTTTAGAAACTATGCTCAGTGGCAGGTTTATTTTTTAATGAGCTTTAACCCTATGGTAATTATTGGCGGGTTTATTTTTTAATGAGCTTGAACCCTGCGATAAAATTGCTCATTGCTAGGTTTATTTTTTAACGAGCTTAAACGTTGCAGAAACATTGCTCGTTGCTAGGTTTATTTTTTAATGAGATTGAAATTTTCGAAAACATTAATTATGCTAGTCATCTTTAAAGGTGTCTCTTATTAGTAGGTTCATTTTTTTTAGTAAGCTTGCCCCATGCGAAACTTCTCATCTGCCTTTTTATGCAGGTTAGAAACGACCAACTACAGAACTAACTACACTAAGAGTTAATGAACCACTGAGGTTAGGTAGGATAGTTTTCTCTTTCACCTAGATAAAATGTTTCCTTTGCTTTGACTCCACGCCACTGACAAAGGTGAATGGTGGATCAGACCAATCACCTAACCTAAGAGGTTGTTATTAAGAGTTAAAATAAAACACTACAAGGTTAGAATTACGTTGGTCGCTTTTCACTTGCATAAAAAATGTTTGCATGCCCCCAGGTGTTGAGAAAATGAGAATTTCCAAGTTACCGTATAGAAGTTCTTGCATTTAAGCAGGATTGTTCTGTATGTGGAGTAGACAAAACACTTCCTTGGCTCTGTCCCTCGAAATAGACAAAGGTAAATGGTGTGAGCTTCCAGTCATATAACGTGTGAGGAGATAAATGTTTCAAACTGATCCCATATCCTACATGGACATGGTGTTTCAGACCGGTCATATAACCTACAAGGAAATTTGTTTCTTTCAACTCGGTTTGCCTGCCAAAGCAGAATAGGGTGCATGCCCCCTGAGCTTTGTTGCATTCACCGAATTACTTGCTGTAATTAAGTGGATGAACTGGAGGCTGAAGAGACATTATTGATGCAAAGATACCATTTAGGGATGGTGTTTGACTCATAGCTGTGTTTGAACTAGGAAATGAAAGCTGGTGGACAAGTTGCACCATTCTGCCTTCATGGGAGAAACACATCACCAGAAAGAGTGTGGAAACAATACCTCCCATGTTGTAAACATAGTCACACCCAAGGAGTAGATTGTAATCTAGTGGCCCTTGGACTACCATCACGTTCAAGTGAATGGTTTTCCTTCTCAAAGTTATAGGCAAATTTGGAAGGATCCCTAACAGTCAACTGGTTCCTTTGTTGAAGCCTGAGAAATTTTGATTCTCAGGTAGAAGCGATGGCAAACCAAACGCTTTCCAAGCAGTTGAGGAAAGGATACTCAGGGAAGTCCCTTCACCTATGATAGTGCCAAACATGATCATTTGGGAAATTTGTACTATGATTCGAAATGGTACATTAGATGGAAAGCGGGGTCCCGCTAGTAGATTCCAATCGAAGGAAACAACTAGATTGCTTGGAGGGGGGACCAAATAAATAGCAGGATGAATCTCTTGAAATGGGGAACTTCCCTCTTGTGGTAAAGGAATGGGTAGATTTCCCCTATGTTCATCAGATTCTGTATTAACAAAAATAATTTGAATGGTGTTGTTCTCGTTCTCTTTGGAAACTGTATCATCTAAAGGTGGACCTTTTGAAGGCAAGATTGGGTCAGCTGCCATCCCGACCTGTTGGCTTTGATCCAGTATGGACTCAGAGGGTTTACTTTCAATTATAGGCACTTCAATCAACAACTGTAGTATGTTAGTTAGATTTTCAACTAGTGATGGACTTGGCAGGAGTTTCTTGTATCCAAGTGGAAGTCGCTAAAGTGAAGCAGGACAGTTATCCAAGACACCTTTTGCTTCTTCTAGAAAGGGACAATAGTGAAGGGCATGATCACCTTCACACAACCTATAAGGAAATTTAAATCTTCCTTTTTGTCCATTGACTTCATTTTCACTAGTCGATGGTGTGTTCTCAACATGATCCACAGAGGTTGATGACACCGGATGGTGCAAGCGTGGAGACCAGTCTCTCAAGATCCGCGAAATGCAAGGAAAATCTCAATGAAAGTGGTTTCCTTTGCAAATTATGCATGGATATTTCGGTTTGGAAGGATCAGTGTGTGGATTTTCCCCAGATGATGCATGGTTGCCCCCTTGCTTGACTAGCTTCTTCTTCTTCTTCTTCTTTTCCTTCCCTTTCTTCTTCTTCTTAGTTACTTGGTTTTTAGTATCACTAGTTTCACCAAGTGAAGAGGAAGAAGGAGACGACGAAACAACTGAAGTAGAAGTTGAGGGAGCAACTCCAGTATCATATGGTTGCTGATTTGATTGTTGAGGAATTACAGTGTTTTGAACAGAGGTTGAGAATAGCCATACTGACAAGGAAATTGTGATTCCTGGAAGGGATAATGTAGCCATATACGGAGCACCAATACCTTCCCAAGAAGAGAAAGGACTGGGATTCCCCACAAGGGTAAAACCTTGATTTGTGGACTCCATTATCTCAACCTAAGATCAACAAAGGAACAGGGATGTTATTCCAAATTAAATAAATTTTATGACGCTTTGACACAACTTGCTTTTTCAATTTTTAAGAGTCGAGAAAAAGCTAAAGATGACTCCAGTCTCCTTGGATTTTTAATGAGCCTAAAGTGACAAGTACTCAGATGGACCTTTTCTTTTAAGGAATCGAAAAGGAACGAAAGTGACTACTCTAGAAATCTAGACAGAGGGATTACCAAATCAATCGTTAAACTGAAATATACACCTTGGTGGTAAATTAAAGAGAAATAACCAAGGACTTTACGTACGACAGTCAATCTTCCCAAATGTTGTGTTCAGTGCATTGCGATCGATAGGGCGGCAGACACGACTTCTTAAGGATAAATGATATCATCCTATTGTGGTCTCCCAATATATACTCGACAGTATGGGGAGCACAAGTCCGTAATGGCACTTGTCGTATGAAAGAGGAGGAATCACCAAACCTGTGATGAAAACAATAGTTAGAGGTTTTATGACGCCGGAATACATTCGTAGCCTAGACTTCTAGATATTGTGCATTAGGTTCCAAAGAGTTTTTATGTTCATTGAGGTTTATTTTAGAGTTGATATTTCTTAGAAGTTTGTCTTTCAAGGTTCATCATGTGATGTAGATGTAAAATTCCTAAATATGCAATCTAAAATGATAAACAGTCATTTGTTTTCTTTTAGCAATGAAAATCCTAGCTACTAAAGAAAGAAAAGTGTGATTCTTTCAACAGAGAGCAGAGAGCACACACTAAATGCAATTTTCCTAAATCATTTTTGCATGCAGTCTAAATGCAAATGCACATGCATGTATTTGTTTATCCGTTTCCTTAATGTGAAAATGCCAAAAAGGAAAACTAAGTACAAATCTGAACTATTTTCTTCAAAGTGATGCTTCAACAATTTCTTTTCAAAAATGAAAGGAAGACTAAAATGACACTTTCGATTTCGAATGAATAACTGTTTTCGACACTTCAAATATTGACAATTCAAATCAAATACAATAACAAAAGTACAATCAACTATCTAGAAGAGGAAGACTTTACGACACTCTTCTTCTTGACTCAAAACAATAGTTATGACACTCTTCAATCAAAATGTGATAGTTCGATTAAGCTACTATTGACAAAGGAGGACCGTAAATGGTGAAAAATACATAAAAATATTCACAATCCCTGATCAATGGAGGCTGAATAATGTAAAGGAAGAAGGCTTCAACAATGATATACTGATCATAAGTAGAAAACTACTGAATAGATTTGAAAACGAAGAAGGAAAAACCAAATTCCAAAGAAGGAAACACTGTCATTCAGTCATCGCACCTGTCCTTAAGGGAAACAAGGATGCATCTAACCCAAAACATGTGGGAAATGCGATGCATCTAGGCTGACAGTTATAGATGATGCGATGGACCAGGGAATGAAACTAAGTTTGGTGTTTTGCTCAAAATTTGCAGCTAAGTACAGTTATTTAGGTAGAGCTATGATGGACAGTAACAAAAAAGTACATGCTATGATCTTATGAGGTTATTCAGCTACCACAAGGTCACTTAGGATGTTTGCAAGTTAGATGTTCAGTTCATAAACCAACACAAAGATTGATTGAAGCAGCATTGATCTACTTTGTAGTTACATATCAGAAGCAGTTCGAAGGCTAGCTAGCTTAACTTCAGGCTCCATCTGTAGTTTATAAAGAAAACAACAGTAACAAAAAAACGAACTATTTGATCCCCAGTGGAGTCACCATTTTGTTTTAGGGAAAACTAGTGTCTATTTGATCTACTAGTCCCAGTAAGATGAGTAGCTATCTTAGAAACAAACAATTCAAAGTAACTTGTGATTTCCTTTATGTATGATAGATAAGAGAGAATTAGAGAGCACCAACCTGAATCTTTTTCTTGTCTCCTTACTTGTTTCCTCTCTCCCTTGATAGAGATTGCCACTCCTTTCTTACTTGTCCCATTTTAGAGAACACCTAGAGAGGAAAAGCAACAAAACACCATCAAAGCATAGAGATCTATAATACCATAAACAATGCAGAATCAGAAATACATTAACCATACAATTGCATTCAAAAATACACAAGTATATGGAGAAAAACTCAAATAAATTTATTGATAGTAGAAGTAGAAGAGAGGATTACAATCTAGCTGTCTGATCCAACATCATCCTCCCAGCATGAAAGCCCTCTTCACCTCATGAAAAGCAAGATCACCCAACAATAAAATGTCTCAAAGAGAAGCCAACAACACTTCCTTACAAATTACAAAATTCCAACCCCTAGATCTCTGTGATGAGGGATCTATATATAGATATTTGCAAAGGGGTGAGTCAGCTTCTGGGTTTTTGATTAGTGTCATTTCGCTGATAGTTCTTGGTTCCACTTAGAGATTTCATGATCTCTTACTCATCCTTGGGTGAATTTAGAAAGGAAAGTGTCATATGAGAAGTTTCTAGAAGATTCTTTGGGTTTCCACTTAGAAAACTATCTCTGCCATTTGTCTACTCTTGCCCATCACACCACACAAAAGGCTCTTTCATTATGCATCACACCTGGCTAGTGTAGCAGCCAGTCTGCATCGCGCCCTAAGCATGGAGCAGTATGTATGGTTCGGTTTTGGCTAGTTCTGAGTAGTTTTTCAGGTGGAACTTTTGGGAAATGATGTATCAATTGACCATGATCCTTTAGGGTGTGAAACAACACTTTTAGGGGTTTAATATCCCTTGGTTTATCGACGTATGTGATTGGGGTTATAGTTCCAAAATACGTCTATAACAGTATGATGATATATGGATAAAAGCATAGCTTTCATTGGCATTCTGTTTACTTATTACACCATCCCTGACTCTTAGGGAGTAAATGAGCCTCCCTCCCGTTACAATAAAAATATGAAAACATGAACTATGAAAATACAACAGACATCTTCTTAAAGAGGATAGGGGTTCTCATCATGAGCCAGCCTACCATGATCATAAGGGTGTAACAAGTGACATTCCATTATGGCCACCACACTAGGGTAATGACTTTCTTGAACTTTAAAATTGTCAGAAGGGAAGGAGGTCTCATCACGTGCCAGTATGATCACTTTGTTATATCCTGGTGAATGGAACTATGATTATCTGGTCACCATGCCAGCATAGTGGTCTCTTTATAGCAAGGAAAAAGAAAATCATCTAAATAATAAAAGGAGGACTCTTGCTCATTTTTGGGTTAAAAAGAAACCTTATTGAGGCTATGAACACCTGCTGGAAACAATGGCTCTACTTGTGGTATTGAAGTACTATGTTACACTACAAAATTCTCTTTATCCTATTACCCCTATTGATTCATTTCTAAAAGAGAATTTAGCATTTGAACATCATTTCTAATTAAATTAGCCAACATGCATGGTAAAATATATCTTTATATGCATTATATCATTATTTTCCAATCACTCGATACCAACAGTCATTAACATTTATCACCGGTCATGCCTTTGTCACCTTCCCACCTAAGCTAACTATCTATCTACATAATGATTTAATCTTTCTTTTATTCTTTTGATGGAATTTCAAATATTTTGACCTATATTGCTCTGATTGATTTTGTCATATTTTATGCTGCTTTGATTGATTATTCAACTGCATTTATGATTTCTTGATGCTGTCTCCCTTTTTCCCATGCTTGCTACGCATGGACGCCCTTTTTGGATTGGAGGGGGGACGGTCTACATTATGGATAGCATGTGTGATGATTATTAAACTAATTTCTTGTTGAAGGACTACATTATGAATGCGCGTGTGTAATAATTATCAAACTAATTTATGATTGGAGGGGGGATAGTCTACGTTATGGATAGCATGCGAATTAATTGTGATGTGGCACGAAATATTGTTGATGAGACAATTAACATAATTTCCTTTGATACTAACTCGCAAACAATGTCAGTTCTATATCAATAGCTTTAACATTCTACGGTGTTGTTCTGAACTGTGAAATTGTGAGAAGAGTGCATGCAAACTTGTAAGTGAACCAGTTACTATGAAACAAAAACCATGGGAGGAAAATTCATCCATAATGAACCTAGAGTGCTTCGGGTATTAGAATAAGCTCATGAAATTCTTTAATGCATTAGCTCACTTCAATACCTGACTAGATTACAGGGATTTCATGAGGAAATAACACTTGAATTTATGTAGAATTTATAGATTGAGCACACGATGGTAAAAGGCATAAACATAACAGTCTCTGAAGCAGTTACAGTTGAAATCTCTAGACTTCTAGCAGAAGGTAGGAGATGGACAGATAAGCATGTTCTTCTACAAGACACAGTCACAGTATTTCAAGACCTAGACGAACGAATGGTATGCAAAGGAAAAATGATTCACCCTACAACTTTAAGGCAACCATGGCAGGTATTGGAGGCCATTATAAAAAGGTATAACACATGTGACAGACATCAAAATGTGGTAAAACCTTGACAAATTAAATTGTTAGCTATTTTGAAGCAAAAAATTATAGTTAATATGCCATTTTATTTAAATTATTTATTGCATGACATTGCTAGTTGGGTTAGAAAGGCTAAGGACCCACATCTTGTCATTAGCCATCATCAACTGATTAAATTAATCATCATTCATGGATGACCCAACAGTAATTGACTTGGGATAACCTTGTAAATCCTTCTTTGACCCCACCTCAAGAAAACCCAGAGACTAAACAACAGGGGGTAAGAGTAACAAGTCTGAACAAGACAAGAAAAATAAGGAATCCTTCTTTTCCCTCAGGCTGAGTAAAGCATAGATGCTCTGTGAGGATAAAATCATAGCAGCACACCCCAATTCAAATGGAAGAAGCAGGGTTGTACCAAATCCCCTCTCCAAGTCCACAATATGACTCTTTGTAGGACTATGAGGAAGAAGTTGCTCAAGTACTGGAGAATATGGGGACATTATGTGGAGAAAGGGAGCTATCTGGAAATTCTGAAGGAAAAAATTATACCTTTCATGAGTCTACCCCTATCGGTATTTCTAGCCATGCTGAAACCTTTCCATTGAATAATAGTTTGGAGGGTTAGAGGGAATCAATTCCTTCTATGGATGAGCCCCTTGTGAAAGAGACCCATGCAGAGGAAACCCTGGAGGATGAAAATCAACCAGGGGACACTCTCTTTATGATGTTCCCAAAGGACGAGGTCCATATAGAAGAAGACCCTAAAAATGATAATCGCTCAGGGGACACCATTCCATTGGAGTCTCCTGAGAGGGAAGCTCATGAAGAAAAATACCTAGAAGATGAGAATCCATTGGGAGACATGGTTCCATTAGAACCTAATCCTGATATCGGCATAGTTCCACCTGAACCGGAAATAAACATGGTTGTGCCACCACCGATCAACAACCCCAAAAAAAAGAAAACATATAAGGATAGATTGTGGAACTTTCTTAAGTACAAAAGTAGAAGAAAACCATTAAGAAAATGAGAGAATGGTTGGAGGAAGTAGTTAGGGTGAGAAAATAGAAAGTGGAACTGGAGACTGTAGTGACCCAAACAGAACATTGTTCTTGGGAGGATATTGAAATCCAAACTGAAATCCCTTTTGTTTGTTCGAAAGGGACCCAATCAGAGCAATGTCCTTTAAAGAGTAGTGAGATGTAGCCAGAAGGTCCTTGCATTTGCCCAATGGAAACCCAAATGAGCTTTCCCACTACAGATGTTGTTGTCCAAACCAATTCTATAGAGAATACTCATGAATAATGTTGTATGTCCAAAGGAATAACTAAAGTTTCTCTTCTTGTATGACCCGAGAAGCGGCCGAGGCTATTGTTCAAACTGACTTAATGATAACACACGATGATCAAACACAAACAAAGGAAACACCTAACTATGTTCCTCTGGTAAGGGAAGTTTTTATCATAAAATTGCAAAATGAACTAGCCAAGACTCAGTAGGAGATGACTCGACATAAGGAAGAAGTAGTGTCATTACAAGTACACCGGGAACTAAGGAAGAAATTTGAGGCACTTACTATCATAGAAGATGAGACTTTCGCTAATTTCAAAGATGAACAAAAGAAAGTAGAAAAAACACAAGCTAAGCTGCAGAAGGCAAAAGAGCAAATTGAGACTATTTTATCTCTCTACTTGGATGTTTTATCTTGCGGAGCACTTTCCAGTATTCGATCACGTAACATGACTATATATAATCAAAAACTCAACTCATTTGGAGGACATCTCGCACAAGTTCGAATTTAAGTAGCTAGGAAGAAGAAAGGGTGTGAAGTTCAAGGAGGAACCTGGAATCAAGTTTTTTGGGTCTCTCTCTCTCAAGTACAATAGAATTTTTAAGTTGCATCAAGGTCGAAATTATGAAGTTGTTGCATCAAGGTCGAAGCTATGAAGTTGTTACATCAAGGTCAAAATTGTGAAGCTGCATTAAGGTTGAACTTGTGAATTTTCCAGTCTAAAGCTATTGAATTTCTAGGTCAAAACTATGGTCGTGAAGTTGGGTCGAAGTTCTTCTACTGAAAAGCCAAAATTTCTAGAATGTTGCTAGGTTGAAGTTGTTGGATAAGAAGAGACTACTAAATCATCTTATAAGGATAAATTGGTGGAGGAGGGTTTGTTGGCGTAGGGTCTTGGTCTATCTCATTTCAATTACTGAAGGAATATTATTTGACTAGGTTTCCCCCTATATATTGGGGGTTTACCCTGTTGTGCACCTACATGTTGGGTCCTCGATATTCATTTCTTGGTTTTAGTAATTTCTTAAGGAACTAAGATAAAAGAAGAACATAAGAAAAATAATAATATCATAAAGATATCACAAGTAATTATCAACAAGAGAAAATATTTTTGACCTTTCCAATTTCCCAACAAAACCTAACCCTAGAAGATAAAGCACCAAAATTGTGTTGGCCCTGTTGGGGTATAATGGTACATGAACTTCCCGAAGTCATAAATTTGGCATACGATCTGTATTTCATGCATATGATTCCTCGTTAGAAGTATCTATCTAAGGACTAAAAATTTCGACTGCAACTGTTATGTGAATACCCATGTTTACCCATTTTCCAAAAAAATGTTATTTAGGGCCTGAAAATGGCTCCAGAAGTTCAGGACCTCAAAAAATGCAAAAAATAGTAAATTGTTCTAAAATTAAGGAAACTAAAAGAAATAATGGAGGGGATCTAATTGGAATAGGTGAGTGGCCACCAATATCCACCTGGATCAGTCCTCCTTCCTTTAGAGGAAATGTACCCCATTGCATTGAGTGCCTCATTGAGATGGGGAAACTTCTATTGAACCTAGTTCCTCATCGGCAACTTTCCTTGGTGTAGGAGTTCGCCAACTTTGACAACCCGATACACTTGGATCCTATGTTGGCAAGTGTTCTTGATATGCTTATCCATGATCCGATTAGTTGTGACATGTTCCATGTAATCCGTGTTTAGTTGTGTTGGTGTGATCTATTCTGTAATGTTTGATGTGTCCAGTAATAGTGGAAAGGAGTAACAAATTTTTACGGAACTTGATTTTGTTTCCTGGTTTAAGAGACATAAGCAATTGAAGTTACATATGTCTGGACCGTTGTGCAAGCATGCATACCATGGGTTTCAAGAATCATTTTCTCACTCCAAAGGCCATCAAAGTTCAAGTGTCTTATGTTAATGGAAAGTTCTCTTCAATACCTCAAATGGGTTTTTGATGAAATTTGATTTCATCGCTTATAACGGAAGTTATCAACAAAGTTGTAGCAAGAGAGATATTACTAGGAAAAATAATGGGAAATAATCCTTTACATCAACCCATTGGATAGGAGAATCTACCAGAGAAACCACCATACTTTTACCAAGCAGACTAACAAGTATCACGGTTATGTCTCAACCATAAACCTAAGGATATCGGTCAACCACACAAAACCCTTGTCATTGAAGTCCATTTTCTAGGTTGCACATTATTAGTATCACACTTGGTCACAAGCATTACAACATATCTCTATCCTCTAATATTCATTTGTCATGGTTATGGGTCATCCACAAACCCATGCTTCATCGAAGTCCATTTGTTAGGCCACACACTATTAGTATCACAGTTGGTCACAAGTATTACAAGGTATCTCTATCCTCAAATCTTTTTTCATCACGGTTATAGGTTCACCACACAAAAACCTTCTCTTCAACAGTTCTTCATATTCACCAGAGGCTTTTGAGAAGGGAACTTCATGCAATGGGGACCATTGCTTCTTAAGGAGGGAGGAATGCTCTGAATGGAAAATGAAATCCACCCATGGTATTCATCCACCCATGAAATTTATCCATGGTATTGTAAGTGGCATCCACCCATGATATTCATTCACCCATGGTATTTACCCGACCACAGAATTTACCTATGGTATTGAAAATAAAATCAGCTATAAGTAAAAAGTCGCATTTTGTAGAAGGATAAATTGTCTACCACTATGTAACTTCTATAGATATTCTCAATTTTAATAAAAGGTTTCTTTGTGGTTTTGTTTACTAGGTATTCTCATCTTTTTCTGGCACTTCAATTATTCAGATCTTGGGAGGCTCACCCAAGATCCAGATCACTTTAACATTTCTTAAATCATATACTCAATCTTACCATTTTTACATACAATCACTTGTAAATCTGAATATTAGATGATACTTTTATTTAGTTTAATAAGATTTGATAAATAAATGCGAGTAAAAGGTTTGAAATGGAACAAATTTTGTATTATGGTAAAAAAAATTAAAAAAAAAATTGTTTATTAAGTTTGGCCCACCAAATATAATTTAAGATGCAAATAATTTTACACATAAAAAGATAGGTAAACTAAATATATACAATGTAATTGAATTTTTAGAAAAATATAAAATAACAATAATATAAGAATAATTAAGAATCAATAATAATATTATAATAAATCTCAGAAATTTATGTTTATTTAAATCATTTTTCAACTTTATCATGGTGATGAGAATAATTAGACGTAATTGTTATTAAAATGAAAATAATAAAATAAAGGCATGTTCAAAAGTATATGTATGAAAATTTAACAATCAAATTGTCTTCTTGCCTTGTAAATAAGAAGGAGGTTTTATATATCAATTTGTGAGCTTCAACTTAATATTAGTTTTTTTATTTTATTTTTTTATTTTTTTTAACTCATGTTTTTAATTAAAAGAATTGAATGTTTGCCAACTTCAAATACACTCAAGAAAGAATATTACCTACAAAACATACCGATCAAGAGATGTACATTTTCTGAAAAACAACCAAAAGCATATAAAACATGACTAATATAGTCATTAATATTATCTAAAAACATACCGATCATATCTAAATATGTACATTTTCCGAAAAACACCCATAAGCATAGAAAACATGACTAATATAGTCATTTAAGTGGTACGGGAAGCATTAGGGGATTCATAGAATTCATATTTCCAAACTAGGAATGGGAAGCATTGGGGGATAGGGCCTATTGAAACTTTCTCATTGATCCATAAAATCCCTATTTCCAAACTAGCTTCTTTGTTGGATAGCTTTCCTTCTTCTTGGTCTTTTTATTGGAGAACATGAAGCAACTTATACAGTCACAATTTGGGAAAGAGAACATTGATTTTTGAAAGATATATTTTTTTTTGCTATTTTTGGAAAGATATCTGACCACCATATGGCTAAGGATGACTCTAAAATCACTTTTAATTATTAGAGCAATTAGAATACTAACCTGAGCTAGAATTGAGTGCCTCGGGAAACACATATGCCTCTGCCTAATTCTTTCATCTAAGTACCCATCTACAAGCATAAAATGTTTTTATAAGTCCCTCTACATGGCGAAAAAAAAAATTCAACGACCCTTAATTA
>APFE031466460.1:0-17142 GCA_000404065.3 Pinus taeda | reverse complement strand
ATAATTTATTATTTTTTACTATTTTAGATTAATAAATTATATAAAGACATAAAAGGAGATTTTACATCTCCAAAAATATAGATAGTGTTAATCCAATAATTTCTTTTACCAAAGCATTTTCTTTTATACGTAATCTCATAGTCTAACAGGTGGAGGAGTTGTGTGGAATTTGTAGATCCAAATTATAGTTATTAAAATAAGAAAATTTAGGTGTCTTAGACATTTTTGATGATCCTGAATCTATTTCTATCATCAAAAACATGATTCAAACACTACTTTGTTAAACGATTCCATATTTAAAAATCATAATTAATATAGATAAATTATTTCTTTCTTTATTTTAATTTAACCAAAATGCAAATCACGAAACTTCTTCCATTGACGTAAACTGGAAGTTGATCTACTCCAACCTATAGTGAAAATAACTTGCCAAGCCTTAAGGTTTACGTTTTCGAATCTTCTTGTATGCTGGCGTTATACCTGAATTCCTCTTTTTCCGAACCAATTCCATAGGAAGGTTAGGGGAGAAAATGTAATATTTTGTTTAGTACCGATTTGGAAATGGGTTTTGCATATAGAAATGAAAGCCAACACCATCCTTCAAAGACGGTTTGATAAAGCACGATTTGGCCATGCGTTTATTATAATTTAATAGCTGCATTAGTTATGTTGAAGAATATTTCAAAAAAAAATGAGCTTCATGTTAAAAGGTGCCTGACAACCAAATGTAGATTCATGCTTTCTATAATGTCAGCTTCCGTGTGGTAATGAAATCCCTAGATATAACTACTCCCAGACATCCTCCTTTTAATAGTAGAAGCTCAATTTTCTAATCCCAGACATCCTCCTTTTAATAGTAGAAGCTCAATTTTCTAAGTTGTAACAGTGGTTTAGAATATGTTGGTTTTTTACTTTTTACTCTTTTCATAAACGCAATGCTTTAGATAATAATTTAAGTACTTTTTAATTTCAACACAACTATTTTTATCCATTTAATTGTCATTTTTTTAACCCTTTATTTCTTTTCAAATAATGATTATAAATAATCATACATTTAATTCTAATGTGTTAAACTCTTTATTTCTTTTCAAATAATAATTATAATAAACATAGTTCAAGTATTTTGTTAAGAGATTGATTAACTTTAAATAAAAAGTTGATAATGACATTATTATTTTTTGCAGTTTTCTTTATTTATGATTTCTTACTTTTGCTCTTTAAAATTAATGGATTATTATAAAATTGAATTAAATTTGAAAAAGCTAGTGGTAAGTTGGTGCCATAGGAGATGCACCATAGTGTTCATTTATAAGTATCTAGAGAGGGGATATAGCTATTATGTTTGTTAGAGAGTTATTATTATTACTATGTGTAAGGAGAGATAAAAAAGAGATATATATATTATTTATAATTAATTTATTAATTAAAGGTTTTCACTGGTTTCATTTATACATTAGAAGTTTATTCCATCATATACACTACTGTATTTGGGATTCTTTTTAATTACGTTATATGGTATTAGAGCCAATTTCTTTATTGCAATTTATAATTCGCAGAATGATACTCAATGGCCTTGCAAGTATTGTTACAATTTGAGCTACGATACTCAGTGGGTGGTATTGTGAGTATTATTACAAATTCAATTATAATACACAAACATTATTATAATTTTCCTAATCCATGAAATCATAGAGATTTTTTATAAATATAATTAGATATCACTTCATTGAAAAACAATTACGAACAAAAACTACTTATATATTGTTGAATATAGGTATGATTTAGATTAAAAAAAAACCTAATGTATTCTTATTTTGAATATATATCATAATAAGGGTTGTATCCTTGAATCTTATGACGTGGTTTTATAATTCCTGGAATGCATTTATGAAATGAAGTTCTATTGAATTAATGGATATTCTATCATGTTAGACATTGAAGCTCTTTGTAAGAAATGCATTTCATTAAGGTCATGACACGACCAATAATGACATAGTGTCTATGGTGTTGACCTTCTATCCTCTTTAACTTGATTTTCAAAATCACATTGTTGTAACTGTGTTTATAGTTGAAAATATTTCTTTTGATCCATTTGGTAGATGTTGGACATGATCTCGTTAAGTAATAAATTTTTTTTGGATTTTTTAATTTTTTTTAAAGAAAATGAGTAGGGGTTTTATATTGATAATGACTATATTGTGCATTAGATCCCTTACAATAGGCTACTAAATATCATCCACAAGCCAATGGACAAGTGGAATTCACAACAAATTTCTTGAAGCCATGTTGATCAATATTGTTCCTCTACATAGAAGAAATTGGGCAGACATTATTTCAGAAGCACTCTAGGCATATAGAACTACATGGAGGAATACCACGATACATAAACATTATGAGCTTCTCTATGGGAAACAAGCTATACTTCCTATAAAATTTCAAGCAAAGTCCTACAACACAACAACAAAATTGGGGCTAGATCTCTTTGAAACCCAAAGTAAACATTAGCAGAACTGAATGAATTGGTCAAGATTAGATAAGATGTCATTCGAAGGAAAATCATAATCCATCATCAAATAAAGAGATGGCATCACAAGATTATCAAGGTAAAAAAGTTCAAGCCATGTAATTTGGCCCTTATCTTTTATTCCAATATTAAATATTTAGAAGGAAAATTTCAAACACATTTGTGAGGCCCCTATGAGACAATTTTTTTTTCTTCAGATAATGGAGTAGCAAGGATTAAGACCATTGATGAAGAAGGAATCACATTTCTTGTTAATGGGAATAGATTAAGCTCTATCATAAGCCCTTAACAAGAGAAGAATTTGTTAAAAATATACAACAAAATTATAAGTTGAAATTCGTAGGAAAAGAAAAGCTGATTCTTCTCTTGTACCACCAAAAGATATATATGATAATAAAAATGCATAGTTATGAAAACAAGCATTGTTGGCATACACTATGCAAAAGATCCTACTTGAAAACCAAAGTCTTTTGGCAACATGGATTTTCCCTTTCTCCTTTCCTCTTTCCAAATAATTTTTTGTTCAAACTAATGAATTGAGGAATCTTCTTCTCTTTTAATGAGATCTCATCAACACTCATAGAGATTTATCGACATCATTAGTGTCATCAACATCATTAGCCTTAGAGATAGAAAGTACTCCAAATAATTGAAAACATTTTTTTTGAAGAATTGTAACATGTCATAGCCAGTTGAACATTTCATCATGGATCCATAAAAAGAATATATTTGACCTACAAGAAATGAAAAATAAAAGAACATGAGTGATGTAATGTAAGAAGGTAACTTTGTAAAAACTGAATCAATTTTCTTGAAGTATAAACTATGGATATTTGAGTTAATGGAATAATTATAAAAATTTAAAAGGATCATAAATTTCAACGGAAACACATTAAAACTCATTCCCTAACATTTTGTTTCGTCATATCCTAAATATCCATATCTTCAGAAAATTCAAATTTTCGAAGTTGATGTTAAAAAATATGATCATATGAGAAGGATGTATGGACAATTATGATTTAAAAAAGGAGAGTCCTATCATAATACCACCATCGAATCCTTTCACTTCCATTTTAACCAACATCCTCACCACATTTTACTACACCACCCATTCTTCATTGGTCCCTATGATAGACTATTGAATATGAAATTCAAGGGCGAGACTTCCTTCAAAACAATGGGAGCCATTGTCAGACATGAACCTATGGGAGTGAAATTCCTGGTTGCCTACCCAAAAGCTAGAAAAAAATTGCATAAAGTGGGTTGGTTAAATTTATTTGAGAAATTTTAGGGCTATGAGATATAGGTGACTAGGGAATTTTCAAAATCAATCAATGTGGTTGAGGGAGAGATTGGAGATATCAAATTGAAGTCGACTGAATCATTTGTAGTAGAATCAACATAGCTCCATAGAAATGGTGAAAGTTGGTTTAAAAATCATAACATAAAGGATGAAACATAGATAGGCCTTTGTATCATCACAATATAGTCAAAATACTTGTCATGTAAAAATTGAAGGCTAATAATGATAATTGAAAGGATTTCTTGGTGAGAAATCACTTTGTTGACAATTGAAATGAATAAACAACTAGAAGATAAGAAGAAGCCAAAGAATGGCTTCCTCAACCACTAAATATGAGTAAGGAAATAAAAAATGAAGATTTTATTGCTCAGAATGAAATAACAATAGAGGTACATAATACCAAAGATGTGGAGGAGGATGTTACACTCAAATAATTTGAAAATCAAGAAAAATACTCAAGGGGTACACCTAGAAGGAAACAAGATGATCAAAAATAGAAAAATGAATCAGAGGATGTTATAAGAAATAAATTTAGTGAAACTAAACAATAAGAGAAAACAAAGATATATATGAGCCATGTAGATTTTCCTGTAGATTCACAGCTCATGTAATGTACTAAAACACTTCTTCACTCTCGATATGGTCTTTCACTTCTTCAACCTTCTTCTTCTTGATATGTTCTTCTATCTTGAGAGTTTGAGGAGTGGTAATTCTTGTGAATGCTTTACAAGATATGGTTGGATTCATTTCTTCTTTCTCTGGGGTTTTTTCCTGGCATATATCCTCTTCTTTTGATGTTTCTTGATCCTTTTCTTCCTTCTCCTCACACTCTATGTAAAATAATTTCTTCTCAGCACACTTATGACCTTTAGTGGATTTGCTATCACAATTGTAACAATGTCCCTTTTCTCTTTTTTCTTCCAATTGTTGTGGTGTAATCCTTGTAGATTGTGGAAGGCTAGGAGAAGAAACACTTTCATAATTATAGTCATGAGTGGTGGGATTCCTTGTTTCCATATTTCACTTCCAATTTTTTTTTCCCACCTGAATGCCTTCTCCAATGAATTAGGTTCCCAAAGATGAACCTCATGTTGAACGTTATCCTTTAAAGTGCCTATGAAGACATCAATCCTTTGCTTCTTTGGAATACCATTTACCATTATATTCAATTTTTAGAAGTCCTCAATGTGCTTTTCCATGGAACACTTTTGTTTGAGATTTATCCATTAGCTAAAGAAGGTGTTTATGTTTGTATTCTCATAATGTGCTATCATTTCCTTTGTGAAAATTGACCATGTAACAAGTTGTTTACAAGAACAAAGCCCTTTATACCATAAAAATTGATCTAGTTCTAAATATGAAGATGCAATAAATACCTTTTGTAATAGTGGTACACCATGTAGATCAAAATATTGCTCCATCTAAAGTATCCAATTTACTGAATCCTTTCCATCAAACTTCCTCATATCACATTTTCTTGATTTTAGGAGCTCAATATTGAAATGACTATAACTCTTTAATTTCGGCTCTTCTAGCTCTGAAATTGCAACCTGCAGTAGCCCTCTACATCCTCCTTCCAATGCCACCAATCTAATTGAATTTAGATTCTCCAAGAAAGAGTTATGCACAATCTCCCAAGATGACCTGATTATATACCTTTTTAGAAGAAGAAATTTGTATGAAGTGCCATGTGTCACTGTTTTGACCTTAGTATCAGAAAAATATACACATGAAACCACAATCCTTTCTCTTTCTGTAACTTCTTATGAAATTTCAATCTGATTCTCAAAAAAAAAATTATCACAATTTTCCCTAGGTCACCTGTTTGGAATGTAATTCGGGACACTACCAAAAGTCCAACTTCCTTAGATCATATCTCTACAAATATAGTGCTAAAAGCTTTGAAATTCAGTTTCAAGCTTTAAAACGATTTCAGCCCAAATGGGTTTTGTTTTTAGCATCTGAAATGTCGCAAAAAAAAGGTTATATTGCAAATGTCACGATAACTTTTTTGGAGTAGGGAACCCTAGAATCAAAGCTGATACCACCTGTTATGAAACCAACTCCAGAAAAGATAAATACTGAAGATGACCCCTTAGAAATTAGCTCTTCGAGGGGGAAACCTCCTTTCATTACAAAATGAGCAATTCTTGGATGATACAAATGACAAGACCTCCTTTCTATATATAGTAGTAAGGTTCGTAGTAATCGAGGCCGACATAACAATAATAATGTAAGGGCACAATAATAACAATAGTGGGCTTTTATAGGGCACAATAATAACAATATGGGGATTACATGGGTACACAATATAATAAGAGGGTTATACTGATAATAATAAGGGGTTACACTAGTAGTATAGGGGCCAAAGAAAATGCTTGATAGTATAAGATATCAATAATAAATACTAGAAATTGAGGATGTATAGGTCACATTTTTGAAGCAAAAGTCCCAAGAGATTCTTTGAAATCCGATGGAGAAATCCTTGTAGAAAATTTTTGTTCAAAGGTTTGGAGAGAAGCTGTGGAAACATGAGTAGATTCAATATGAGAAGTATGGATGCTAAGTGCAACCATAAGAGGTTTAAAATGTGTCATTTTGTAAATGTTAGGGTTCCTTTTGTTTTGAATGTGCTTCTATGCATGCAGACAAAAAAGTGATCAAAAGTTGGATTTTTTTGCCATTCCTACTTATTTTCCTCCAATAATAATCCCAAGACACTCTCCCTTTTAGATGAAGGAAATTAATATAGAACTATGTCAAGGAACCCACTTTGCAAAGAACTCTCAAATGGAATCCATGTTTCAGACTCACATGGAACAATTTTTTCTTTCTTTATTTTATGAATGCCCACTATGGGGTTGTGCTTTTTTTGGGTAGGGGGTATTTGAGGGAGTTCATGAGAGATTTTTCATCCAATGGTTTGGATTGGATTTGCTACAAGCAGGATATTTTGCTTTTATGTTTTCTTGTTTATGTTCTGCAAAATTTCATGGATGGCAAAAATCAATCACCCTTTTGATAGAAGTTGGATTTTTTTTTTCCATTTTAGTGAATTTTGATATTGAATACCTATAGAAATTCAATTTTATGGATTTAATGTATCAAATATAATTAGAAAAATTGAAACTGATAAAACCTTAATTAAATCCATTCACTAATTTGAATTTTTGGATATCTGAAATAGGCAAATGCACCTAATACCTCAAAATTTGTGGCATTTATCTTTTATATCAAATAGTTTCCCAATATAGATGAGGGTGCCTATAGGCTAAAAGATAAATGGATTTTCTTCAATTAAAAAATAAACCTACATAAATGATACTTTAGGAAAAAATGAAAAACAATTCATAGTTTTTGTCTAAGTTTCTATCCTTGACTGTAGAGGACATATTTCATACTAAAATATGTCTTTCAAGGAATTCAACTCTCATGAACCAATCACATATGTTTCATCCCTGCAACTAACAAATGATAATGGACCACATTATTTAACATGAGGTAAATTAAAGCAGAGGGGATGCAGAAGAAGAGATGAAACGCTAACTGTTTGAAGGCATATGTCATCATATCTAGAAGATCCGCAAGGTTTGACTCTTTCTATCCTGACCACTTTAGCCTCCCCTTCTTTCTTGAAAGAATAAATTACACTATCGAAAGAAATTCCCTTTGTCGCTGCTCTAAAAGCCCAAAATTTGAAGAAAATATTGTTGGAAGTAGCTTGCACATAGTATAGTAGGTGAACATATTCCAGTATAGGGAAACCCAAAATTTGGATATTTGCAATGCATTTATTTTTAGTGGTTAAGGATGCTTCTCGACACCAAACATTTGAATGAAGGACCATCACTTCAATAATTGTTGAAGGGAAATCAATTGAGTGATTATTTGAAACCTTGCAATTGAAATTATGGAGCCATCGTTGTAGCTAATTTCCTTGAATTGGACTAAGTTATGAACCATCATTACCCATAGGTTGAATTTGTTGATTGTGGGGTTTACTCTCCTGCAAAACCATGGTGGGTGGATATTTTATAAGAAATTTCAATTGCACAGAAGATAGAATAGCCATAAATATATCTATTCTTTCAAAATTCCCTATAGCCAAAACTTGCAATATAGGCTTGTGAGATAAAGAAGCCGTTATGGAGAAAAATATTTTTTTCGGAGCGTATACTTGGTATTCTCTTGTAGTTTGTAATAGATGAAAATAGCCCAAGCCCTTACTCAAGAGGCTCAAAGTTTAAGGATGTTGAAGAATAACTTGAAACATACTCGAAATTCCATGAAAAAAGGGGAAGACTCCACTTCTGCATCTGTAATCGGGATGGAATTACATGCAAAAATTATACAATTATGGTCACTCAAATCATACTAGAAACCAAATTTTTGAATGATACTTTTCCATCCAATATATGTGGTTTGAGAAACTTGAATAAAATTCAACTGGGTGGTAATTGCCTTGAAGGGAATCTTCCATCGACCCTTATGAATTGCAGCAATATTGAATACTTTGTTCTTACCAAAAAATATTTATCTAGTACTTTACCAAATTTCTCTCCATTTAAATCCTTGCAAATTCTAGATTTGATAATCAACAACTTCACAGATCCATTCCATGCTTCTGTTAGAAATTTACCAGATTTAACCTCTCTAAGCCTGGAAAGCAATCCATTGAGTATAGGAAATATACCTCAACAATTCATGAATTTGAAAAATCTCAGTTTACTTTACCTAGCTTCGTGGAAGGAGAAATTTAAAATTTTATTTAAAATTTTATAGATGTGGGCCTGTTGGATCTCTCTACCAATAGCTATTAAACGTGAAGAAAAATACAAAAGTTGATGCATACTTCTCCACCACCTACACTACCTACACTCACTCTCTAACATTACACTACCTACACTGACTCTCTAACATTCTGATGTCCACAACCGACTGTCACCTAATTACGTTTGACATCTAACCTCACTCGGTACATGAATTTCACATGCAAAATTCTAGATCTTCCTTCTTCACCTATATATTTGTATTTTCCCATCCTTAGAATATAAGCCAAGGCAAGACCCTTGATGAATAATAGACATTTGTGGTATTTATATTCTCCATTCTTGTGTTGCGTGTTCTCCATTGTTATCTTGTGTTCTCCATCTTTGTTGTAATCTATGTTTACATCTTTCTTGTCTCCTTGATCATTCTTTTTACACTATCAACTCCGTCAACTAGTATTAGAGCTCAGGATCTCTCCTTGGTAGGTGCCTGCAAAATTACCACTCCGCCTCTCAGCCACTACAACCATATTCATGAAATTTTTGTTCGCGTGGATGATGCGGCCATGATAAATGCAAGGGCACATGAGAGCATGAACGAAATGATTCTTTGCCTTGCCATGAATCCGTTTGTATTCCCCTCGCAAGTAGCAATACCGAAAAAGTTGTTTCTATTTCACAAGATCGCGTCCTGACCTGAGGAAAGACAAAAGACCAGTGTCAAAAGTGGTGACAAGAAGCTCAACGTGGGACAAAAACGGTCAGTTCTCAATAAGGGCACTAATGGTGGTGAGGAAGTGAAGCCCCGTAAGTGTCCAAATAGACTATGATTCATCGTCATTTGTTGTTGACACCAAGGATTAGAAACGTGAGTTTCAATTCTATGTTGAATATTTAATTTGTGGACATGAGTGTTGAAGTCCATTTTTTGAAAATTCCAAGCCGTAATACTTCTTTATTTTTTTTTTATTATGGTGAAAGATATATGCTATAATTATGTTAAGTGTGGTATTTTTTTTAATTAATTAAAAAAAGAGAGAAGGAAGGCGTTATATGTGAAAATTCATAATTTCTTAAATAATTTTTTAAAGGTAGCTTAATTTTTGGATTTTCAACTTAAAAGTTAGTAAGGAAATAATATTTAAAGTTTGATTTTGAACATGGAATTTCAATTTTCGGGGCTTGAATTTTATTTATAATGGAGACAACCATTACTGATATGGAGAAGTTAAGCATGATAATTTTTCCCTATGGGAATTACAGATGAATGATATACTAATCATGAAGGATCAATATTTTCTAATTGAGGGAACAACAAAAACACCCTCATCAATGACTGATGAAGAGTGGAATAAGCTAGATAGAAAGACGATTGCAACAATCTGCTAGTATCTAGCAAAGAATGTGTATTTTGATGTGTCCAAAGGAAAGATGACAAAATGATTATGGATGAATATCCATGATCTATATTAGAAGAACACAACATCAAACAAAGCATCCTTGATGAAGAAGATTTATAATACCGAGATGAAGGAGGGTGCTTCAGTTGCTGAGTACTTTAATGAATTTAATATTATTAGTAGTCAAAATTCCTCTATTAATATCATTGTAGATGAGGAAATTAGAGTTATCTTGTTAATGTGTTATATGCCAAAAAATTGGGAAAATTTAATTATGGCTATGAGAACTTCAACACCTTCAGGAACCCCAAAGTTTGATAATGTTAGCAGTAGTTTAATGAATGAGGATCTACCACGCAAGTCAATTGCAGACTACTAGGGAGGATAAGCTCTAGCTATAGTTGATTGTGGTAATAAAATTGATTGAGGCCACCAAGGGTGATTAATATTAAGATCCAATTGAAATCGAGGAGGGGTGGGATCATCTTCTTTCATTGTGAAAAACATGAGCACATGAAGAAAGAATATCGAGCATGGAAGAAAGGACAAAAGAATCAGAGAACTGCCAGTACAAATCACAAGTCATCTAGAAAAAATGAAGGTGAGACTACTGTTGTAGTAATAGATCGTAATGTGTTTTTTACTATTTCAGTACAGGATGTATGTTTATATACATCTAGTAGTAGCTCTGATTGGAGCCTTGACTCTAAGGCATCTCATGATGTAACTCCATGCAAAGATAGTTTTGTTTCATATAATTTTGGTGATTATAGTATAGTGCATTTGGGGAATAATCACTTTTACAATAATGTTGGAGTGGTAGATGCCCATATCAGGATGAAGGATGGAAAATATATATTGCTAAAATAGGTCAGACATGTACCATAAATGTGCATGATTTTGATCTCTATAGGACAACTAGATGATGAAGGTTATTGATCAAGCTTTGGAAAAGGATGTTGGAAAATTAGCAGAGGATCATTTTTCATGGTGAGAGGACCCAGGGAAAGAACATTATATACATTCAAGGCAATGATAGGAAAATCAAATTTGGCTACTATCACAAGAGAAGAAAATTCAACAAATTCATGGCAAAAGCGCTTGGCTCACATTAGTGCAAAGGGCTTAAAAATCCTTGTAGGTAAAAATTTATTTCCAAGTTTGAAATCCTACAATCTTGATCTTTGTGATCTTTGAATATATAGTAGAAAAAGAAGGGTTTCATTCTTAGAAGTAACCATCAAGTCCTGTTAACATCAAGTCATTAGGAGGAGCATCATATTTTGTATCATTTCTAGATGATGCATCCAAGAAGTTTTTCAACTACCCTATGAAAATTAAAAGTGAAGTTCTTGAAATATTTGAAAATTTCCATGTTGTTGTTGAAAGAGAGACTAAAGAATTTCTTAAGTTCGTGAGAACAATGTGGAGAATATTGCTCAAATGCGTTCAAGGAATACTGTAATAAGTTTGGCATATAGCTTGAGAAGATTGTGCTTGGTACTCCTCAATAAAATGGTATTGTAGAAAGGATGAAGCACACCATTATGGAGAAACTGACGAGTATATTGTCCTATTCTGGTCTAGAGAAGCATTTTTGGCTAGAAGTAGTCAAGACAACTTACTACCTTATAAATACATCTCTAACTACAACCTTGGATGGAGTCATTCCTAAAGAAATTTTCACTGGTAATAAGCTAAAGTATTCTCATTTGAAAATATTTGGATGTGAAGCTTTTGTACATATTCCAAAAGAAAATAGAACCAATCTAGATTATAAATTTATGAAATGTATTTTTCTAGGATATGCGGATGAATAATTTAGTTGTTGTCTATGGGATCAAGTCACATAAAATTATTAAAAGTAGAGATGTTATAATTAATGAGCCAGAAATGTTTAAGAGGTCTATAGGTTGGGTGTAGGTTAAGAAAGTTATTGATAGGTTTGAAGAGAAACATGAAGACATCTCACCAATGCAAGAAATGGACAACAAATTAAGCAGTAGGAAGCACAACAAGTGGAAAATCATGAACACCTTGAAGAATGAATCTTGCAAGAACCTTTGCAAGATATACAACCTAATAATCCACCACCATAGTTGGTTCACTGACCTTGTAGGCCTTATAATCATTCATAAACATATTATCCTTCAAACTGTATCCTATTGACTAATGAAGGTGATGTTTGATGTGGAGCATGATTATCTTCTTTATTTAGAGGTATCGCCACATTGGACCCCAATTTGTATTGTGGTGGCAATGTTTCCCGTAAAATGTACGCTGTAATGGGGGTCCAAGGGGGGTGACTTTGATATTTGGGAGACCCCCCTTGGCAAGGGATCACGAGAAGCACCCCTATAGCTAAAATTAGATGAAAAATTGCCTTGTAAAATGTTGTAATTTCATAGTCAATTTGGGCCATTCATTAGGCGAAGATCTGATGGTAGAAGTTATTTTTAATTTAGCGTTTTTTTCCCCAGAAGGAAACCCCTCACTGTTTATGAGGGAATTTTATCATGTCTATGCAGATATGTATTCTAAGTGAGAAAGAGAGAGGAGATTATGTGAGAGAAAAGAGGGAATTACAATGGATCTGATGTAGGTTGTATCTCTTCAGTTTGCTAGATAAGATAAAAGGAAGGACTGGTCCTTTCTCCATGGACGTAGCCCAAATTGGGCGAACCATATATATCTACGTCTCTCTTCTTTTATGTATATTTTATTTTTATATTTATGCAACATATTTTATGTGCTCCATTTCTCTATAATATATAATTTTCTAATTGGTGAGTGTAATTGGTTTCAAGAGGCTTGTAGTGTTGAGGATAGTAAAGAATGGAAGAAAGAAATGGAAGAAGAAATTAAATGTTTTCTAGAAAATAAAACTTGGGAGTTGGTAAATCTCCCAAAAGATAGAAAGACTCTAAAAAAATGGGTTTACATGATTAAGCATGACGGTGACAAAAATAAGGAGAGGTATAAAGCAAGGCTAGTGATGAAAGGATTTTCCCAAAAGGAAGGTATTGACTTCGTTAAAATTTCATCCATTATAGTCATTCTTGGTCTTGAGGCTTATGTTGACTTAAAATGTGAATAGTTAGATGTAAAAACTTCATTCCTTCATGGTGAACTAGAAGAGGTAATTTATATGGAGCAACCAAAAGGCTTCATAGAGAAAGGAGAAAAAGACTTAGTTTGTAGGTTGAAGAAGAGTCTCTATGGTTGGAAATATGCACCTTGAAAATGGTACAAGAAATTTGATTCATTCATGTTGGAACAAGGTTTTCATAGGTCGGAAGTTTACCATTATGTCTATATCAAGAGGTATGATCAAGGAAAGTATATCTTATTATTGTTATATGTCCATAACATGTTGATTATTGAGCATCATAATAATATGATCAGTTGGTTGAAGAAATATTTGGGCAACAAATTTTCAATGAAGGGTTTGGGTACAGAACAATAGATATTGTGTGTGAAGATCATGCATGATAGGAAATACAAAAGGTTGTGGTTGTCACAAGAAAAATATATCAAGAAGGTGCTTGACATGTTTAATATGAAGGATGTAAAGCCAGTTGGTACACCCCTGGAAACTCACTTCAAGTTGAGTACTAAGTTATGTCCTAGTGATGACAAGGAGAAGGAAGAAATGATTAATATTCCTTATGCTTCAATAGTTTTCAACTTGATGGATGGCATGACATGTACATGACTAGACATTACATATTCAGTGGAAGTAGTGATCAGGTTCCTTTCCAATACAGGAAAACAACATTAGCAAGAATTAAAATGGATTTTGAGGTATCTCAAGGGTACTAGTAACTATTGCTTATGTTTTGGTTATAATGAGACTGTGCTTGAAGGATTTAGAGATGCAGATATGGTTGGAGATATGGACACTAGGAAGTCCATTAAGGGTTATTTGTATGCGTTTTTAGGAGCAACATTATCGTGGGTGTCAAGGCTATAAATAAGAGTAGATCTATCAACAACAGAGGCAAAGTACATAGCTACAAGAAAGTCTTGTAAGGAGATGTTGTGGATGCAATGATTCCTAGGAGAGATAGGACTAAATCAGTGCAAGTATGTGATATATTGTGATAGTCAGAGTGTCATTCACTTAGCAAAAAAACCATAATTTCACTCAAAAACCAAGAACATTTAGTTAAGGTATCATTAGATCTAACATGTGCTGAAGGAAGGGAAATTATCATCGGAAAATATCCATATAGATAGAAACCCTGCTAATATTCTCACTAAGATTGTACCAAGAAATAAACATGAGTTATGTAGAGGCATGGTAGGACTTGGTGTGACTTGATTCAAGACTCTTATTTTGCTTCCAGTCAGAGCATGTTAAACCTGAAGCCAAATGAAAAAGTGGATTCATACTCCTCCACCATCAGTGCTGACTCTATGACACCTTTTCATCCACAACCAACTTCCACCCACCATCATTTGACTTTTAACCTCAATATGTCCAATAATTTCACATGCATAATTATAGATCTTCCTTCTTCATCCATAAATTTGTATTTTCTTGAGCCTTAGAATCTAAGCCAAGGCAAGGCCTTTCATTAATGAAAAAGGTTTTGTTGCATGTTCTCCATTCTTATATTTTGTTTCCATATGTGTTATAATCTCCATTTATATCTTTGATATCTTATTTATCAAATTTTTTCCACTCTAAACTCTATTAATGACTTCCATGGATCTATTTCAAGGAGAATTTCCAAACTTAATCAACCCTACCAATTTGAGCTCTACAAAAGAAATCTTAGTGGAAATATACCTCAAGAGTTGGGTAGTATTATATTTCTGCAATATTTTTATGCATCAAAGAACATGTATAGTAGAGACATTCCAGAGGAGGTTGGAATTTTAAGAAATCTCATTTCCTTTAAGCTCTACATGAACCAACAATCAGGTCAACTTCCTAAAAGCTTTGGGGAATTCGCAGATCGTATAATTTTGTCACTCTATCAAAAAAATTTCACAGGCCAACTACCACAAAATCTTGTAAGTCTATCCAAATATAACATGCTCAATTTTTCTCAAAACTATTTCAGTGGCATGATACCAAAAGATATGTGCAGAGGAGGGAAGATGCAAAAACAAATTGTTCTTGATAATTTTTTTACGGGAGAGATGCAAGAAACTTAAGGAGATTGCAAAAATTTGGTTTGCTTCAGAGTAAAAGACAACAATATGAGTGGTCCAGTGCCCAAAGGAATTTGAGGACTACTAAACGTTAAAATTATTCATTTAATCTTCAATAATTTTTTGTTGAAATTGGTTTCAATATTGCAAATGTGAAGGAATTATCAGATTTGTATATTCAGAGTAATCAATTCTTCAAGTTTCTACTACTAGGGATCATCACGTCAAAGTTATTTGTCAAACTTGAAGCGAAAAATAATCACTTTACATGTCTAATACCTAGGGAAATTGGCAACTTGAGGTACTTGAATAAATTGTATTTGTAGAGAAACATGTTTGACGGATCTATACCAAAGGTAGTTGGTTCTTGTACTTCTTTGGTTTTTGTTAATCTTAAAGGAAATTCTTTGCAAGGATCAATTTCAAACTCACAAGGATCTATTGCTGATCCAAACTCCTTAAATCTTGCAAACAACAAACTATGAAGTTCAGTTCGAAGCAGTCTTGGTGCACTAAAGCTCGCTTTTCATTATCTTTCCAATAATAACTTAAGTGGGGTTGTTCCAGATTCACTCATTATGAGGGAAACAAACATAATTTTTAGGAAATCCGGGGCTCTATGCTAAAACCTATGGAACCACTAATGATAATAATGACAATGTACATGAGGCTTTCTCTGATTCTGAAAATGGGAAAGAAGATAGACAAATGGGAATTATCTATAGGCTCATTTTTTGCATAACAACTTTATTAGTTGTCATTGGATTGATATATTTTCGGTGAAGATATCATCAAAATCAGCTTTCCTTGATGGATGAAAGGGATAATTATTCTTGGACCTTTAAATATTTTCAGAATTTAAGATTCGTTGATGAAGAGATTTGAAAAGCCTTATTAAATGAAGACAATGTCATAGGACGTGGTGTATCATGCAAGGTGTATTGTGTCACGTTGTAGAATAATGAAACTATAGTAGAAAAGCACATATGGATAATGAACATCAACAGAAATGAGAAAAATGGATTGAACAGACTGCTAAAAGCAGAGATGGACATTTTGGGAACAATTCAACATACAAATATATTGAAGATTTATTGTTATTTTTCAAATGATTAGTCAAATCTACTCATCTATGAATACATGCCAAACATAAACATATTTGATGTATTTCACAAAAATACTGAGAAGGAATTAAAGAGAATATTGAATTGAGGTAAACTCTTGCATTAGCATATCTTCATCATGATGGTTTTCTTGCAATTATTCCTAGAGATGTAAAATCTTCCAATATTTTTCTAGATAAATTTAATGAGGTAAAGATATTTGGCTTTGTGATTGCAAAAAATCCTTCAAACTTTTGGAGGAAATGATTCTACAGTAGCTTTTGTAGGCATCCATGGTTACATTTCTCTTGGTGTGCTCATCTTAGTACTATATAATCCATATGAACATGGATTTGATCTTGAGTTTGGTGATTCGATGATCTTTGAATTGGTCATAATGCAAACAATCATATTAACAAGAGATCATCAGGTTCAAATAAGGAACAACTTAAAAGAAACTATTTGCTCCTGGATTGTATTGCTAAGTATATTAAGCATATCACAATTGTGAAGTGCGTATTGTAGTATGGAGAGGAAATTTAATGTTGATGTCAGCTTGTGTTATACACACAAAAATGATTTAATGATCATGAGCGATTCTTATTATGATATTATATCTAAAAATATGATTCTTCATGAGGTTTGATAGACGTTTTCTATTAGTTGTAGGAGACAGGGTATTTTGTTGAATAGTTTTACTTCTAGCATAAATCCACTTCATAGATTCCTTAATTTTTATCAAAGTACGTTATGTTCCCTTTTTTTTTCATGATTTTCACTATTGAATATAATTATTTAGAAACAAAGAATTAACACAAATGTCGAGACAGGTTTCACAAGAACTTGAAGATGCATTGAAGGGGATGATGCAATGTCTCTT
>APFE031466447.1:156623-194182 GCA_000404065.3 Pinus taeda | reverse complement strand
TTGATCTGACCCAGCGTCATCCTCCCAGCATGAAAGCCCTTCTTCACCTCATGAAAAGCTTAGATCACCCAACACTATGATGTTCCACCAGGAAACCAACAACACTTCCTTACAAGATACAAAATTCCAGCCTCCAGATCTCTGGGATGAGGGATCCACATATAGATGATTACAGGGGAGTGAGTCAGCTTCTAGGATTTTTATTAGTGTCTTCTCTCTGGTAGTTCTTGATTCCACTTGGATATTGATGATCTCTTACTCATCCCTAGGCGAATTCAGAGAGGCAAGTATCAAAGGACAAGTTTCTGGAAGATTCCATGATCATCCACCTCACAAATTGTCTCTGCCATTTGTCCATTGTTTGCCATCGCACCCTACAGAAGGGCTTTCTAGTATGCATCTCACTTTTTTCACTGAGAAGGTGATATGCATCGCACCCTTAGCACTGAGCAACCTATATGGTCCAGTTTTGACCAGTTCTAAGTAGTTTTCTATGGAGAACTTCTGGGAGATGATGTAATCAGCTAACCTTGTTCCTTTAGGACATGAAATAACACATTTAGGGACTCAAAAGCCCTTGGTTTATGGACATATATGATTGGGGTTGTAATCCCCAGAAATGTTTATAAAAGTATCCCCCTCCCTTCTGAACCACGGTTTCTCCTGCCCGCAAGAATAATTTTGAAAATTCAGGTGAGGGAAATTTTTGAGGCAAACCATTTATGCCCTCCTTGCATCAACCCACTAACAGTCAAGATAATTTCTTCAGTGATCGGAATGTCTAGCCCATGGACTCTAGAATAATTTGTGTCCAAATTCAATGCAAATTCGACTATAACAAGTTCATTGAATCCCTACAACATCTGAAAATAGATGTGCCATCGTACATCTTCAAAAACATGTCACACATCTCGATGGCACCAGAACTATGCTATGTCTTCTGGTTCATGCCTAACAGCTTGCCCACCCATTCTACCAATTTCTTTGTAGCAGCACTGGGAGTAGCAGAAAAACAATTGAGGAGAGTGTTAGTCGATAAAGTTACGATGACAGAGATTGTGGTGGAAAAGGATGCAGTGATAGGGAAATATGGTCAAATGTTATACGGAAAATCCATGGTGGATCGTAACTCAATGCATTGGGAAGGACCGTAATTCAATGAAATCATACGTAGTTCAAGTTCCAATGCATATGGATAGATGTGAAAAGTATTGTGGGGATTAGATAAGAATCATGGAATGTATGAGTTGGGGTGAGGTTCAAGAGCGATAATGATGGATAATCATTTCTGTTAAATATGGCGTCTTTAACATTAAATATGATACCTTTCCCCTAACTAAGGAATGACCATCCACGGTCATGTCTAGTCATGTCACAGGTGAAATATCAATCAAATCCATGAAGTTGGTCGGGGACATACCTGGAAACTTACCTTGACAGAGTAACAGTAACGAAGGAGTAATAGCATTGGAGGAGTAACAACACCGAATGAGTACTTACACTGAATTTCTATGAACGGAGTAACAACATTGGAGGAGTAACATCACGAGTGTACTTAGATAGAATTGCAATGAATGGAGTAACAACACTATAGGAGTAACATCACCAGTGAAGTGCTTAGATAAAATCAACATCCTTAGAGTAAGAACAGCAGAGGAGTAACAACACTAGAGGAGTAATAGCACCAGTGAAGTACCGAGACGAAATCAACATCTATAGAGTAACAACATTGGAGGAATAACAACACCAGTGGAGTAGCAACATGAGTGAAGTACCTGCAAGAAAAATAATGATAGAGTAGCAACAACATTATATATGTGTGTGTGTGTGTGTGTGCGTGTGTGTAAATTTTATTTATTTTTTGAATTAAGCAAGAGGTGCAAAGGAACAATTCTCTCAACTAACAATTTCAAAACCAAAATTATCAGAGAGATGTTTAATAAAGCAGTCTTTAGAAACTCGATGATGATACAATATGAGGTGGTGTCCATTTACAATTAGGGGAGTACGTGCCTCATCGATTGTTACGAGTCTAGCAGTCTAGCCATTAAACACCGTGTCAACTTCATATGGTCCCATCCATTTAGAGAAAAGTTTTACTTTAAAATATTTGAATAGAGAGTCATAGATCAATGCCCAATCTCTTCTTTGAAACACCTTTTTCTTGATAAATTTATCATGCCATTTAATTTGCTGTTGCTCAAGTGCAGTAGTGCTCTCAACAACTATCAAATGAATTACATCCAACTCATTTAAGTGTTTGAGTTGGTGTTTCTGGGATTTTGAAAGATCCAAACCTACTTCAATGGATGTACTAAGAGTCTTCATTTCAAATTCCACTAGAAAAAAAATGAGATTTCCCATATACAAGATCATATGGTGAAAATCCTATTATGTTCCGCCATGTTGTTCTATATACCCAAAGTGCCTCAGGAAGCGTTTTGTCCCAATTTCGGTGATGGTTTGATACAATATTTGTAAGGACATTCTCCAACGGTTTATTTGTACTCTTGACTTGACCATTCGCCTGGGGATGATATGGAGATGTCAACCTATGCTTGATTCCATACTTCTTCATAAGTCCTGCTATTAGATGTGATGTGAGCTGAGTGCAAATTCCTTCAAATAAGAAGTCTGAGAAAGCCTATTCTATTGATTTCGAAACAACCTTGGCCTCTACCCACTTTGTCACATAATATATGCAAATGAGAATATGGAATTTCTAATGTGAAGGTGGATTGAATGGTCCAACGAAATCGATAGCCCATTTCTCAAATGGCTCAAGAGCTAGTTGAGGTTGTAACAACATATCATCCATCCAACCAAGTTGTCCCATTCGCTAGCAGCTATCTAACCCTCGAACATATTTCCTTCCATCACAAAAAATAGAGGGCCAATAGTACCCCATTTTTAACACCATATGAGATGTCCTCTTATCTACAAAAGTCCCTGCACAAGGGCCATCATGAGCATCTTTCAGGACATCATAGATGTCATCTTCACCTACACAGCACCGGATTTGTTGATCAGGTCTTGTATAAAAGAGGTATCCCTCTATCCACAAGTAGCAGGAACTATGATGGATAATATTTTTCCGCTCTTTGTATGGCAAGTGTTGAGGTACTTTTTGTGTAGCCAGATAGTTAGCAATATATTCATACCATGAAGTGTGAGCAGAAATTGCAAACAAATGTTCATATAGAAAACTATCCTCTATAGGTGTACCTTCATCACTAGTATCCAACCTAGATAGGAAGTTTGCAACTACGTTATCTTTCCCTGGCTTATCTCCAATGGTGATATCAAATTCTTGATTTATAATAATCATCTCATAATACGACCAGGGGTTATCGGTTTATTCATCATATGACTGATGGTTGTATGATTAGTGCGGACGAAAGTGGGATACTCTATAATGTAATGCCAAAACTTATTAATAGCATAAATAATAGAAAAAATCTCTTTTCCAGTTACCGTATACTTCAATTCAGCAGGAGTGAGATTCTTGTTGACATAATAGATCACGTATGGTTTCTTTTCCTCCTATTGTCCTATTGAAGGCCCCGAAAATTGGCCTTACAACAAGGGCGATACCCACCCGGTCCGGACCTTGGTTGGCAGCTCCTTATCCGTTTGGTATAGCGGGTCCAACTGGGGATATGGGACCAGTTTCCCAGTTCAGTGTCTGTGTGTGAGAAATATGGGTATCTCTGTTCAAAATGGAATACCTATATCCTAATTCTAATCTAATGCTATGCTATTGTATTCTAATAAACAGAAAAACATCAAAATTTATGCTAACCCGGGGTGTGATCTTTCTTCTATGCGATCTAAAAATATCTCAAACAATAACTGGTAATAAATATCATTCATCTATTATAAGAAAAGAATTCAATAAAGATGAACTACTTCGTATAAGAAGTTAGACAAAACAATTGTGAAAACATATCGCATAAATGAGCTATTCATACATTAAGCATAAATAAATAGTTATCATCGTACAAAAGTGCCAAATGATAACTCAGGCATCCACGCTGTAATATATAAACAACTAAAAACTGAGCATCACTTTAACGGATAAGTAGAAATGGTTAAGAGATAAAAGTACCATTTATAACTAGTCCTACTCATGAGCTTCAAATGAAAATTGATTTATCTCTCCTTGATTTAACATCCACTAAGAGTACAGAAGTGCAACATCAGTAGAAGATATCAAATGCAAATACCAATAAACCCTGTTCCATTCATTCATCAAAACATCCTCGGAGGGTGAAAAAGTGCATGTTCTGAGGACAAGTTTTTGATAAATTTCTGGACCCTTCTCTAAATGCATGAGAAGGGTTTAAATACTACTAACTAAATAACTTATTTACAGAAATTCAGGATTCAGTTTAAATGACATTCCTTTTTCTAAGAAAAATTGTTTCTAAAATTAAATCTAATATCTAACTATTTCTATATTTGCTCCTTAATGTCGCAAGCATTCAGTATTTTCCAGAGTAGAGTCGGCTCACTGTCTTTCGTCTTTGGTTGAGTGAAGCAAAAAGAATCGGCAAGAGCTGGAACTATCTTCTCAGCAAAATTGATGATATACTTGAGAGTCATCCAATGACTATGTGGCTTTACCATGTATGCTTGGTAATAATCCCATTTCAACTTGGTTAACCCTTGGATTGCTTCTGCTCTTTCTTTAGCTTTCTGTTTCCAGTTTGTTTTTATCGTTGCTTTCTTGCAATTTTCGGGGCTTGCAGGTGACTGAGTAATTAGAAGCCTTCCTTTTTGAGCAAGTTTTCTTAGCGATGCACGATTAGCGCTAAGCGCATCGGAAACTACCTCCGTTCTTTGATCTGGGCTTCCCTGATGTGTTTTTCGCCTTTTGCACCTTTTTCTTTTATCGGGTATAAAGCTAAAAATTTGTAAAAATAGTGATTCCGTGAGCTCTTGACCCTGAGCATTGAACTGTCTGTTTCTGGTATCAACATCATTCAGTATCCATTCAACCATGGCCGTATATGAGAGATCTGTGATGGATGCCTCAGAAGAGTTCTGTGATGCTTTCTCTTCCTTAAGTAGATTAGGTGTGCCTTCCCAAATGGACATTGGAGTACTGCCTTTCCTCCTCATATTTTCCTGCATACTACCTTGTATAACGCTTTGTCCTTCGTTCCTGCAGTTTACAAATGAGGTGGAAGTAATGATAAAAATAATGACAAGAAAACCTTAAATGCTGAATATATGCAAAAACATGCCAGCTTACGTGAACTAGTTCTTCGAAAAACACAACCATACTTCATTAACAACTGGAAACAACTCATTAATTCGCATTAAAGTGCATAAACAGTTCTTGGCCTAAAAACGTTTTCTCGAATAATGAACCAGAACCAACTGCGATGGAGAGGTCTTGCAATTTTTCTTTGCGATATTGCAGATCGCTGCATCGCATTATCGCAATTTCATCGTGTTGTTCTATCGCACGGTTACTTGGTCACAATATCGCAATATCACAAGATGGAAGATCGCTAAATTGTTATAATCATTATGTGTAATTTATGCAATTTTTGCGATGTGCGATATGCGATATCGCATATCGGTGATTTTAAGGTCTTTCAATGTGAGTGTTCATTAATGCATGCAATGCGATGGAGTTTCGCGTCGCAATCTCGCGTTTTTTATCATTTTGGCTCATTAGAAGGTACCTTATCATTCTTTGCATGATGTGATATCTCTTAAGGAGTAAATTTACTTTTTTAATCATGAAACTTAAGCTTTTTAGATTCTTCAAAGGTATTTTCCTAAGTCCATGATGTTGTAGGTTTCATCTCAAAGGAAATATAAGCACTAATTGTTTTTTTTTTTATTTTTGACTAAGGCTCCCCACTTATTTAGTATTAGCAATAACACTTCATAAGGAGGGGGGTTGTTGGTGGCCACAACAATTCGCGATTCACTTGGAAGAACCAATTATCTCTATGTTTCTATTGAATTTTTTCAACTTCCAAAACAGAAAATTTTTCAGAAAATTAAACTTTATCATGGAAAGATAAAGCACATTATGCTCTAACCTGTCAATGACATTTTGTTTAAGCTATTTTAAACTTTGATTATTTGCTCCCTCAAGTTAGTCCTTGTATTTACATCAGTCATTACTTGGTCTGTAAAGATAAAACAAAGTCTTCTCTGTAAACTAGTTTTAAATATGCTCATTTGTCGTAGGTAGAGCCTTTGCTGCCACCAGGCGTTTATAGCCTCGACAAGGTTACCTGTTGCCCAGCAATGATCCTGTATCCTACTTAAAGAAACCTACAACTCTCAAAGAAGAGTCCACATCCACACTTATTTCTTTGATTTTCTTTTTACTCTTAAAGAACAATGTCTTGGTTTGATAGCCAATTTATGACACAGTCATTCACTCGATTTATAACTTTGCTGAACAAGTTGGCTCGTGATGAGACCCCTTGCCTCTTGATTGTAACAATCTTGAGTCATTGTCCTGTTGCGGTATGCAGTATTTGGCAAAGTCAGCAAGTTATAATATCTGTGATTATGATAAGCCAGCTCGTGATGAGACCTCTCATTCTTCAAGATGAAGTGTATCCTTGGATTGTTCCTCTGAAATTTTATATTTCCTTAGCAGAGAGGAAGTCATTGTTTCCTTTAGATAGCTCTGGATGACAATGGTAGAGTTTTTGGAAGTAGCTGTTCTATAGAGAATCTTTATTTTGTTATTGATACCTTTCATTCACTGACATAAAACAATTTCTTCAGTAAAGGTTGTTTTCATCAAACTTTATGAAGTTGAAACTAGTGTCATATCTAGGTTAGAGTCTTTAACTGTATCTTTCAATAATAAATATCAATTTACCAAAATATTTGCTATTTATACAAGCGAAAAGTCAAAATCTGAAGGAGAGCTGGTGTCTTTTTCATAAATGCCTAATGTAACCATTCACAATTGGTTTTATTATGAAAAGAAAAACTATTACTCTACAAAAATAGAAGAATAATCTTCTATGGAAAATATTTCTTTAGAATTTGTCCGTTGACAGGAAAAGAGTCTCTTTTACCTGCTAAATCCTGTAACACAAACGTTGATGAACCTATGACTTCTACAATTTGAAAAGGACCAAGCCACATTCTTTGAAATTTTATATGTTTGCTCTTTCCTTCATGAGCCTTGTCCCATTTTAAAGCTAAGTCTCCCATCTGAAAATATTTTCTGGTCATTATGTTTGAATCAAAAGAGGATTTTACTAGTGGTTGATGATGAGCATGCGTTTTCTTAGCCTGTTCTCGTTGTTATTCTAATTTGATTATTTCCATTTGTCTTAGGTGTAATGAGGAAGTTGGTACTTCATCAATGTATTAAACTAGAGACAAAGAGGGAATTGCTAAATGAGTTGGAAGAACCACTTCTTTCCCATAAACTAAATTAAAGGAGAAGTGTCGATGGAAGCCTTTCTCGTTATTCGGTCTGCCCACAAAGCATATATTAAAGATTTATGCCAATTTTTATGATTTTGGTCTACTGTTCTTTTGATAATCCTGATTAGGTTTTTATTTTTAGACTCGGCTAACCCACTGCCCTGTGGGTAATAATTGGTTGAATATTTAAGTTTGAATCCTCTTTTAAGTGCAAATTCAGTCATTGCATTTCCAGAAAAGTATGATGCATTATCAAACATTAAAGTGGAAGGCAATCAAAACCTGGTGATTATAAATTGATCTATGAACTAAATGATATTTTTAGCATTAGTTGTCTTGAGTGGAACTGCTTCTACCCACTTAGTAAAATAATTTGTTGCTGTAAGGATATATCTATGCTGCTTAGAAGTGTGAAGAACAATCTCACCTATTAAGTCTAATCCCCACTGACTGAAAGGTTGCTCAATGTTAATTGGTTGTAGTGGAAAGGATGGCTTCTTTTGTCTCCCAGCAGTAGTTTGGCTGACTTGACATTTCGTCACGTAACTATGCAAGTATTTGAATAACGTGGGCTAGTAATACCCTCCGTGCAAGATTTTATGTGCAGTAGCATCTCCAGCATAGTGTCCGCCTGCTGGCCCATTGCGAAGTTCCTACAAAACTTTTTCAGCTTCAGATTTCTCAAGACATCTAAGGAGAACATAATCATAATTTATTCTAAAAAGAATATCATTTATGAGCTGATATTGTTTGGCTTTCAACCTTAGAGCTCTTTTCTTAGTATGATCGAGGTGTGAAGGAGCATACATGTTCTTAATATAATAAATGATATCAGCGTATAATGACTCTGCATCATTTAGGCTTACCTCGCACATTTGTACCTCTACAGATGAAATTTCAGGAATTTGCGACGCTCCAACCAGCATTTTGCAAAAGCCTTGACCTCTTATAATGTTTGCTGGTTTAATTTCTATGTCATATTCTTGTAAGGCTGTAACCCAATTGGCCCTTTTCTCACCCACATCCTTTTGTACTAGAAGATTTCTTACTGCTGGAAACAGTACTATAATTTTAGTATGGGTTTTGAGTAGAAAAGGTCTGAACTATTTGATTGCTTTGAAAATAGCATAAGCCTGTTTCTCCACATCTGAATAATTTAATTCATTACCCTGTAAATTTGAACTAAAAAAACCAATTGGGGCTTCTGCCTTTTCTTGATTCGTTTGAGTGAGTATCGCAGCATATGACCTATCTGAGGCAAATGTATATAAAATAAAAGTCTCTGAAAAATTTGGAGTTGCTAAAGATGGAGCATTAATAATAGCTTGTTTGATCAGGTTGAATGCTTCATGTTCATCTTGGCCCCATTTAAAATTCAAGTTCTTTTTTATCATGGCTTGTAAAGGAGACACAATTTGTGAAAAATCTGGAACAAATATCTTTACAAAGTTGATCTGACCAAGGAAAGATTGCATGGCTTTTTTGTCATGAGGTAGGGATATTTCAGAAATCTCTTTGATTCTATCAAAATCGATGTGAATTCCAGATTTTGACACTATGAATCCTAGAAGTTGCCCTTCACTTAAGGCGAAAAAAGATTTCTTTGGGTTGGAAGATTTGTTTCAAGTATTTGAGATGGTCGTTTCGTTTCTTGGAATACACGGTTATATCATCCAAATAATTACTACAGATTTATTGACTAAACCTTTAAATGTGATGTCCATGGCTCTCTGAAATGTGGCGCCAGCATTAATCATACCAAATGGCATCTTTCGATATGCATATGTGCCCCATTTGGTTCTGAATGTGGTTTTAAATTGATCATCAGGATGTACCAACACTTGATTGTATCTTGAAAATCCATCCAAGAAAGACATTAATTCTGAGCCTCCCACTGCCTGCAATATCTGCTCCATAGGTGGTAAGGGAAAATTGTCTTCTTGATAGGCCTATTTAAGATTTCGAAAGTCAATGCAAATTCTAATATCTCCGTTTTTCTTTCTAACAGGTACCATATTAGAGACCCATTTAGAATGTCTGACGGGAAAGATTATCTTGGCTTTCAACAGCTTATTAAGTTCAGCTTGTATCTGATTTTCTAAATTGGGATGGATCTTTCTCAATTTTTTTTGGACAGGTTTTTCATTATCGTTCATTGGAATAGTATGTTGGATGATGGAAGTGTTGTATGTTTTGAGTTCATCATAGTTCCAAGCAAAAACGTTTTTTTATTGTCTCAAAAGACGAATATATGCTAGTTTTTCTTTAGGGGCTAGGCCAAGGCCTAGATTTATGTTTTGTGGTTTAGCTACTAATTCGAAATTCAAAGTTGAACTTTGGAGCTTTGAATTGGTAGACCTTTCAAACCGATCTTTCAAATCGTACAGATCTTCTAACTTGACCACTGACTTAGGTATAGCATTGTTAGTGCTATCTTGTTGCAATTGTCGATCATGTTGGTCTTTGTCGATTATTTGATTAGAGTAGGATCCTTCAGATGTAAGGAAATTTACGATATCAGGATCATCGTTAAATATTCTCCAATTTGTGATGTTGTCAGGAATAGAAGGTCTAAAGATTAATTCAATTGAGAATCTATCTGGACTAAAATTTTCCGAAGGAATGAGCTTAGAAGCTACGTTAGCTAAAAGGTCAACACTTACATTCTGGAGTCTGGGAATTGATGAAATATTGAATGCTATAAAATGCTCAGTCAGATCTTGAACTAAAGATTGATAGTGTTTTAAATGCCCTGATAAGCAATGTATAGTATTCCGTACCTGTCTGACTACAATTTCAGAGTCTCCAAAGACTTGGAAGTACTTGATGTCTAACCCGATTGCTTTGTACAACCCTTGAACTAAAGCCTCATATTCTGCTATATTGTTGGTACAATCAAATTCGAGCCTGTATGTTAACATGATTTTATCTCCTTCTGGACTAATTAGCACACATCCTGCTCCTGCTCCTTCGTTAGATTTAGAACCATCAAAAAATAATTTCCAAAACAAAGATTTATTTATAGGTCTATCTGAAAAATTGATACATTTTGAACTATCCGTTTGAGAAAAAATTTCGACTTGGGACAAAACATAATGTTCTCAATAAGGTGACATATGAGCATTAAAATTGCCAAGAAAAGAATCCACTGAGTAATTGCCAATTATGCTACTGTTATATACTGCTGGTTCGTTTTCCCCCTCTAATTCTATTACTATGTACTTCTAATGTAATTCTTGTTCAACTTTTATTTGATTTGGCTTACCATTGTAAGGCAGCCACATGTGCGACCAGTCAGTTGCGAAGTATCCATGTAGTTTTTCTGACCAATCCCTGCTAAGAATTAAGCCATAAAATTCAGGGATATCGGTGACTAAAATGTCAATAACTTAACATACCTTCGGGTTGGATGAGAGCCTTATGGTTACTTGATTTAGTTCGCCAATGACTTTGACTTGAGATCGATCTAGCTGAACTATGTGAACAACAGATTTTTGTGGTTGAACGTTTAAATTGGTGCATATGGACTTTGGTAAAATATTCGATGAAGCACCAGAATCCACTAACCAATTATGTACATTTTTGTTAAAAATTTCATAAGTAAGGAGAAACGGGGGAGTATGAGATCTCGATCTTCCTCCAATTAAAGTGATGTCGTTTGGATCAATCTTGTTAGTCATATTAGTTGGAGGTCTTCCCATGTTCTGGGAACCTTGAGAAATTACAGTGGCAGGCAAAGGTGCAACTGGCACAACATGTAATTCTTTCAACATTATCTTTTGTTGATGCTTTAACCTGCTCAATTCATAAAGAGTGATGTTGGCCCTAGTCTTTTTCATGTCTTCTATAATATTGTACTCCATTTCATCTGAAACAATCAGTGTTTTAGATGGAGTTGATGAATATGTTTGGACTGGGCTAGTTTGAGTCGCTTTAGATGTCGTTTTCTTTGTTGCGACTTTATCCATTGTTGCAGAGCTTGTGCTCTTTGGTTTTGGGGTAGTTTGGTGAGGATCAAGCTGATTTCTACTTCGTGTGTTGACTGGAAATACTTCTTGATCTTCTTCTCGTGGGAGGATGAAATCCCACATTCCTTGTAATTCTACAACTTCTTCATCATCGGTTTTCCCTTCAGTGGCAATTTCCTCTTCGTCTTCCTCGGATTCAGCACTTGTAATAGCATTGGGTGGCCTTGAATCCGTTGACGGGCCTCTTAAAAGCTCTGTAGGGCCTTTTTGAAGAAGTTATGCACTTGCTTTTTTATGTGACATTTCATGGACATGGTCTTCAGAACTTTTTGCAATCCCTCCAAATCGAATGGATCTTTTGCTTGTTTCTTCTTGGACTCTTCTTTGAAGCTGACCTTCTTAGATTTCCATTCCTCTATAATGGATTTCTTCTCTAGGGCTATTATACGTTTCTCTACTGCTATGGATTCTTTCATGTTTTCGGCTAGGGTTGTTTTATTAGCCCTGTCCACGAAGATTGCTATGTTTGATGGTAAAGTAGTGATACACCATTCACATCGTACTTCTTCGCTAGGCTGGGAAGCAGTAGGAATTTTGTTTAGAATTTTATTGAAACGTAGATTGAAGTCTTTGATAGGCTCTCTAGATTCGGCCCGAAGGTTGGATAAGTCGTTGATTAACATTTCCGTAGACCTATTGTCACCAAACTTGGTTAGGAATTGGTCTTGGAAGATGTCCCAACTAGTAATCGATCCAGAGGGTAATGAGAAATACCATGATTCGGTTGTTCCTTGTAGAGTATAAGGAAACAGTAAAACAACAACATCTTCTTTACTAACCACGTTGAGATTAATGGATAGCATAAAGTTTTTTATGTGTTCTTCTGCTAGCCTGCCTACCTTGGGATTGAACTTAGGCAGCCATTTCTCGGGATGGGCTGGTATTTGACTCAAGGGTGCAGGCATTAAGACTGCCACAAGGTTATTCCATGGAGACTGGGCCATTGCTGAACTACTAACAGAAGGAAGTACAGAAGATGATCCATGTGGTTGGGAAGATGAGGATATTACGATCGCAGATGATTGAGGAGGAGTTGTAGGGGTTCCAGTAGGTGGATTGACAATGGTCTAAAGTGGAGGAGTGGATGGTTGACTTTGCAGTGAAGAGGTTGAGATGGATGATGTTGATGAAAGAGTCTTGCTGTCGGACCCTTTAGGTGATTTCCTTGCTCTTTTCCTTTTCGGAAGAGGTAATTGGGTTGGTCGAACGCCAAACTTTTCACTCTTTAATCTAGTTAGGGGATGAGCAGGGTTATACTACGAAGTCACGCTGCCTTCAAATTCATCAGATCTTGAGGAGAAATGGAAAATCACTAAAGTTTCTGAATCAGAGATTCAACTTCTGGAGGTTCAATAATAGATTGTTCTGAAATGTCATGGTTTGTAGCAGCGGTTGATGCTCTGGCGACTTCTAACTCTAGATTTAAGTGTAATGGAGAAGTCGGGTGAGATGGTGAGGGCGATTTACTCTTAGAATGGTATTTTGATTTAGATTTACTTGCTATTCATAGTTCAGGCCCTCCTTCTAGTGCCAAATATGTTGAAGGCCCCGAAAATCGAGTCCATAACAAGGGGGATACCCACCCGGTCCGGACCTTGGTTGGAAGCTCCTTATCCGTTTGGTATAGTGGGTCCAACTGGGATATGGGACTAGTTTCCCAGTTCAGCGTCTGTGTGTGAGAAATATGGGTATCTCTGTTCAAAATGGAATACCTATATCCTAATTCTAATCTAATGCTATGCTATTGTATTCTAATAAACAGAAAAACATCAAAATTTATGCTAACCCGGGGTGTGATCTTTCTTCTATGCGATCTAAAAAGATTTCAAACAATAATTGGTAATAAAGATCATTAAGCTATTATAAGAAAAGAATTCAATAAAGATGAACTACTTCATATAAGAAGTTAGATGAAGTAGTTGTGAAAACATATCGCATAAATGAGCTATTCATGCATTAAGCATAAATAAATAGTTATCACCGTACAAAAGTGCCAAATGATAACTCAGATAAAAGTACCATTTATAACTAGTCCTACTCATGAGCTTCAAGTGAAAATTGATTTATCTCTCCTTGAATTAACATCCACTAAGAGTATAGAAGTGCAACATCAGTAGCAGATATCAAATGCAAATACCAATAAACCATGTTCCATTCATTGATCAAAACCTCCTCGGAGAGTTCAAAAGTGCATGTTCTGAGGACAAGTTTTTGATAAATTTCTGGACCCTTCTCTAAATGCATGAGAAGGGTTTAAATGCTACTAACTAAATAAATTATTTACAGAAATTCAAGATTCGGTTTAAATGACCGTCCTTTTTCTAAGAAAAACTATTTCTAAAATTAAATCTAATATCTAACTATTTCTATATTTGCTCCTTAACGTCACAAGCATTCAGCATTTTCCTGAGTAGAGTCTGTTGACTGTCTTCTGTCTTTGGTTGAGTTAAGCAAATAGAATCGACAAGAGCTGGCACTATCTTCTTAGTAAAATCGATGATATACTTGAGAGCCATCCAATGACTATGTGGCTTTACCATGTATGCTTGGTAATAATCCCATTTCAACTTGGTTAACCCTTGGATTGCTTCTGCTCTTTCTTTAGCTTTCTGTTTCCAATTTGTTTTTATCATTGCTTTCTTGCAATTTTCGGGGCTTGCAGGTGACTGAGTAATTAGAAGCCTTCCTTTTTGAGCAAGTTTTCTTAGCGATGCGCGATTAGCGCTAAGCGCATCGGAAACTGCCTCCGTTCTTTGATCTGGGCTTCCCTGATGTGTTTTTCGCCTTTTGCACCTTTTTCTTTTATCGGGTATAAAGCTCAAAATTCGTAAAAATAGTGGTTCTGTGAGCTCTTGACCCTGAGCATTGAACTGTTTGTTTCTGGTATTGGCATTGTTCAGTACCCACTCAACCATGGCTATGTATGAGAGATCTGTGATGGATGCCTCAGAAGAGTTCTGCGGTTCTTTCTCTTCCTTAAGTAAATTAGGCGTGCCTTCCCAAATGGACATTAGAATACTGCCTTCCCTCCTCATAGTTTCCTGAATACTGTCTTGTATAACGCTTTGTCCTTCATTCGTGCAGTTTACAAATGAGGTGGAAGTAATGATTAAAATAATGACAAGAAAACCTTACATGCCGAATATATGCAAAAACACGCCACCTTATGTGAACTAGTTCTTCGAAAAACACAACACCATACTTCATTAACAACTGGCAACAACTCATTAATTTGCATTAAAGTGCATGACTAGTTCTTGGCCTAAAAACGTTTTCTCGAATAATGAGACAGAACCAACTGCGATGGAGAGGTCTTGCGATTTTTCTTTGCGATATCGCAGACCGCATTATCACAATTTCATCGTGTTGTTCTATCACAAGGTTACTTGGTCGCAATATCGCAATATCGCAAGATCACAGATCGCTAAATCGTTATAATCATTATGTGTAATTTATGCGATTTTTGCGATGTGCGATATGAGATATCGCATATCAGCAATTTTAAGGTTTTTCAATTTGAGTGCTCATTAATGCATGCTATGCGATGGATTTGCGCATCGCAATCTCACGTTTTTCTATCATTTTGGCTCATTAGAAGGTACCCTATCATTCTTTGCACTATGCGATATCTCTTAAGGAGTAAATTTACTTTCTTCGTCATGAAACTTAAGCTTTTTAGATTCTTCAAAGGTATTTTCCTAAGTCCATGATGTTGTAGGTTTCATCTAAAAGGAAATATAAGCACTAATTGATTTTTTTAAATTTTTGACTAAGGGTCCCCACTTATTTAGTATTAGCAATAAAACTTCATAAGGAGGGGGGTTGTTGGTGGCTACAACATGTCCCAATGCTGCCCCTACTGTTGTGTGACAAGCATCTGTAGAGATATGAAATGGGAGCTTCCAGTCAGGACCATGTAATATGAGATGTTTGCAAACTAGTTCTTTGATTTTCACAAAGGTTGTTTCACATTCATCTGTCCACATGAACTCTGCATCCTTAGGTAACAATTGAAAAAGTGGAAATTCCATCATACAATTTTGCTTTTATAAAATGTCTATAATATCTAGCATAAAAGATGAAAATACACACCTGTTTTGGTGTCTTATGTTTAGGAAAATTTAATATTACCTCTACCTTGGCAGGATCAACTCGAATTCCTGCAACTGAAAGAAGGTATCCCAACACTATTCTTTCTTTCATCGTCATATTGAATTTCACTGTACTAAGAGAAACATGTGTTTTCTTTGATATTTTGATTACTTTCTCTAGTTTTCCAGACCTTCTTCAAAATAATTCCCTTATGGGGTAAAGTCATCCATGTAGATTTCAACACTATCATTGACTAGATCAAAAAAAATTCCTAATATTCTCCATTAAAAGGTAGAGGGTGCATCACAGAGACTGAATGGGAGGACTTAGTGTGCAAAGGTTCCCCATGGGTGTGTGAAGGTAGTTTTATCTTAATCCTCGGGAGCTATTTGGATCTGGTTGTACCCACTAAATCCATCCAAAAAGGAGAAGAACTTCTTTCTGGATAATGTATCAAGGACCTGGTCAATAAAGGGTAAGGGAAAATTATCTTTTTGAGATGATTTATTTAATTCCCTATAATAAACAAAAATCTTCCACTTTCCATTATTCTTCAGAACAATGACTAGTTGGGATACCAATTGACTCTCTGATATTGGGTAAATAAATCCCACATCTAATAGTTTCAGTAGTCATATTTGACAATGTTCTTTAAAGCATGATTTATTCTTCTCTATGGTTTCCTAATAGGTCAAAATTCTTATTTAATGTATATGTGATGAGTACATAAGTCAACATGGATTCCTTTCATGTCTATATATTCTGAAGCGAAGGCTTTTTCCTTTTCCTGAAGGAATTTCAGTAAACATTCAGAATAGTAAGGTGAAATGTCAGGATTAACATTCAACGTCTTCCTTTGTTCAATTTCTACAGTAACATTGTTACGGGGTACAATTACCAGGATGTTCTCAAATTTAGTCTCTGGTTTAATGACTTCCTGAACATTGAAACTCATAAAATATTCTAATAGCTGGCAAGTTGAATCTAAAATGGAGTTGGGTCTATTGATAAAGGTACTAATGGCATCATCCTGTGTTTCATCCTTAAAATAGAGGGCCTTACCAATAGTAATAATTGGTCTAATTTCTTCATTTTCAAGTTCAGGCCCCTTCATAGGTAGAGATTTTGTATTAAGGTAAATCCTGGTTTATCTGGTGAGCTCGGTTCTACAAAGGGATAAAGGATAAGATTCTTTGTAACTTCCCCATTGGATATTACCATATTTCTTGACCGACACCCAATGTAAGCATCTGCGGTCACAAGCCATGGTCTTCCTAAAATCAATGGATGCCCATTAGCTGGGGATTGGATATGTAATACCAAAAGATTGAGAGGGTACTTCCATGAGTCTACTAAAATGGTTATATCTTCCAACTTCCTTATCGGTCTTATAGTAGACTGATCTGCCAATTCTAGGATGGTGGGAGTTGGTTTAAGGTTTCGCAGGCCCAAGGTAATCATAGTTGTAGAAGTTACGACATTAATTATTGTCCCCATATCTACCAGCACATTTGGGATATCAACCCCATTAATATATATTATACAAATCAAGTTCCCTACATCCTCGTACTTAACAGGTGCAGGCTTCCCCAACATTATGTCTCATAATTTTCTCATGACGTGAATAGTGAGTGGATCCTTTGGTTTTCTTCTAGGTTTCTTAGAGAAATATTCCTTGATCGTTTTGTCATAAATCGATACATCCCTCATAGCCTGAAGTAAAGGGATTTTCACAAATAAATTTTGCAATTCCCTTAAAAATTCAAATTCAAGACAAGGACTCTGTTTCCTCAAGGATAGTCTCTCAAGATAAGGTATACTAGTCTGACATCCTCTCATGACAATTTTTTGAGAAGGGAGGTGTTGTTCCATAGGAGTTTTCATTGACTCATCCTAGTTGTTCCAATAGAATTCCTAGGTTCTGGTTCTAAGACTTCATCATCAGTATGTTCAACAATTATTGGTGAAGTCTAAGTATTTACCACTCGACCATACCGAAGATTTAATTCATTACATTTCGCAGTGATAATATTGTATGTAGGAAATTTGAGTGCCTCAACCTGTTGAGCCCCCTATTGTTTGGATTTGGGTTGGATTAAACATGAAGTTGTGGACAAAGAGGAGGATTATTGGTGGAGGAATTTTAAGGTAGTTGTAACTGCTGTTGTGGCATACATGAGGAGGAGGAGGAGGAGGTCCACACCAATTCTGGGACCATGAAGGGTTTAGACTAGATTGAGGGAACCATGGTTTCCAGGGAATTGGATATTGATAGGATTGCGACCATGAAGGTGCAAAAGGTATAAATTGAGGCCCAAAATTCAAATTATTGAACTACTAAGAGGGGTCTTGAGGCATACCTTGATTCATGTTCCCTGGCCTTGGTTACCATGGTTTCCTTGATCCCATGAAGTATCACTGATCTGCCTCTTCTTTTTCTCCCTGAAAAACTAACTTCAACCCAGGAAGAGATGGACAGGTCCTAGTGGAATGACTCTTCTCACATATCATACAAGTCTCCATAGTATTTAGTGGAAATTCCTTCAACAGGTGCTTCTTCCTGCATTGAGGGAAAAAAATGGACATATCCTTCTTTGCTTCCATCTGCTTCTGTTTTACCTATAAAACATCTAGCTGTGACGACAATGTTCTCAAGATATCAATCCTCAATTTATCTAGCAAGTTTCCAATTTCTGCTTTTGTAACAACACTGCTAGATGTCTTAAGGGTTTGAATCCCCTCGGTATGCCTTGTAGCTCCACGTGAACACTTAATGCACAATATGCAGATGGTGTCAAATTCTTCCTTTGATATATCTCCCTTCCCTACTATGTTCAAAATTTCCAAGGAATCCTCCCTTAGTGCTCGAAGAAAATTATCTTCAAGATTTCCTTATCCATGTCACTATGGCCTGATCTCTGCGAAATGTATTTGAAACGATCCAAAAATTCCTCCATGTTCTTATCCTTTTTCTGCATGATCTTAAATATTTCTTCCTTAACATCTCGAAATTTGCAGTAGTATTGATACTTTTCGAGGAAAATCATCTTTATATCATCCCATGTAGTAGTATATTGCCCTCCTAAACCCATGAACCATCTCAAAGTTGTTCCCTTCAATGTGGTGGGGAATATCTTCAATTTCTGGGAAACATAAATATAGTCATACCCCCCAAAGACAATGTCGAATTCAAACATGAATGTGTTCGGATCCTCAAAAGAAAGACCATGGGAGTTAGGTAATAATTTCAAAGGAATAGTCTGCATAGGCACATCACCTCTAATATCTCCAATTGGGAACTCGATTGAAGAAGTTACAGGAGCCATGAATATCTTCCAATATTCATTTGGAATCTCAATAGGTTCTGGTTGTTTTATAATGCGTGGTTGAGTCTGTTTAATAACACTTCCTCGATCAAATGGTGCAATGAATTCCCTCAAGTCTTCTTCTTCTTCTGAGCTCACAATGTTAGCTCCCCCGATCCTCTGCTTGCTACTTCTTCTTCCCTTAATTGTGCTTCTATTATTGGTGTAAGTTGTGGTTTTGAAATTGAATGCCCTCCAGATATCATATGAGATCTTATCCTAATAGCAGCTTGTGACAATTGTCCTAACTCATGTTTTGAAATGATTTATTGAATATAGGTAATTCTGCCTAGATCTTTCCTTCCTCATTTTGGGGGTTTTCCTCTGCCCCTTTTATTTGTATCTTTTTTCATGCAATAAAAAAATAAAAATAAAAGACTCAAGCAAATTGAAAGCTTAGGACCTAAAGCATGATGAAAAATTCTCTCCCCGGGACGAGAGAGTGGCCCCTAAAAAGAAAGAAAAATAAGGAAAACAAGCCAACCACAAAATCTAAGCTCAAGACCTGAAACAGGGTGAAAAAATCTTCCCTTCCTAGGATGAGAGAGAGGTTCTTATGAAAGAAAAAAAAACAATTGAATGATCAAGACCTAAAGCAGGGTGAAAACGTTTTTTCCCTAGCACGAGAGAGCGGTCCTATAGTCAATATTGGTCGTACTTTCGCACCTTTGGTAGCTTCCTCAACAACAGTGCCAAAATGTTTGTGTTCAGATGTGAATCATGAAATTCACCCAATTCCACATTAATTGTCAACATGGGGCTCGATTAGTTATTTCAAGGTTATCATGGAAGGTATATGCAGGCCACAGTTTCCCTACCCAACATTGAACATTCAATCATAACAGAACAATGTGTAACATTAATTAATAACTGTAATAACAATTAGAGTAACAACAAGTTAAGACTTATAACAACATACTGAAATCATTACATAGCAAATAAATAACACATCATAAATAAACCTATGGATGCAACTAATCCAACAACATCTCGCCAAGAGAGTGGGCCCAACTCCCTGATTAGGGCTGCGACAAGATCAATAACTATAAAATGCTCAGAAGATCAAGATTTGCATTAATCAAAATAAAATTATAGAGGTTTGTTGTTACAATACAGAATTGTCGTGTATCTCTTAGTCGTGGCTTTCCTAACCCCGTAACACTACTTATACATTTCATTTAGCAATTGACAATTCCTAAGATTATGATAGATGTCTGCCTACAAATGCGTAATGATTCTTAAGATATAACAAAATATAAATATAACACTTGTGTTGGTCAATAAGTTGAACCACCATTGAAACTGGTATCCAAAGATAACACTGCCAACTCGATATTCCTCATACACTGAATCATGGTCTTGATCTGCAAGGAAACTTAAGTTAGCAAGTCTCTTTAGGCAATAATCCCCTATGAGTATGCTTCATTGATTAAAACTTCACAAAGACGTGATAATAGGTATACCTTTTCTGTTTAAAATATGAATCAACCAACAAGGACATGAAATGAGTACAAGAAAGGGATAAAAAGTAGGAAAATTTAGCAAACAACACTAGTTTCTCAAGCTTTACAACCATCCACACTGAATCACTAGGCCCTAAACTCAGACACTAGTCTCTCAAGCTTTACTGCAATCCACACCAAACCACTAGGCCCTAAACCTAGATCAACTCTCCAAGCTTACCACATATTCCAACACGGGATTAATAGGCCCAATGGAGAGAAATCAACCTCTTGGCTTTATCATATATCCCACCATTCACTGGCAATGATTCCTAGGCCCACCGATGCACAATCCTGGCTTTACCGCAACCCACTGTATGGCTCAGGGGTTACTAGGCCAGTGGATATACTCTGATCCATAGTCCTATTCAGGGTCCCCTTGGCCATGTGCTCTATCATTTCAAGATCCACCTCACTCAGCTTCAAATCCATCTAGCAATCCAGCTCAACCAAAACATGAGAACCCCATCACACCATGGCTATCTAGAAATGGAAAGGCTAGGCTGAAAACATTGTCATACTTGGAGAAACCCATGCCATAACAGCAAATGAACCAGATGCAATACCATGCATGCCAAATATAGCAAGGAAAATACACATGAAAGTCGATACCTATAAACAATATTGTTATGGATGCTTGATCCTGCTCTTCCTTGCTTGATCTCTATTTCCCCTTTCCTTCTTTGACATTCTTTATCCAATGCCAAAATGCTGCAAGAAAAACCTAAGTGTCCAAGAGTGAGAGAGAGAGAGAGAATAATTAGAGAGCTCCAAAACTGAATTGACCAAGCTTACCCACTGATCCTCATAACCCTTTTTATTAATGAGGCCTCTATTTTCTTCAATTTCCATTATTTTCCTTCAATTTCCTCCTCACACGCAATCTATGACCTTTCACCTTCATTTTCTCCTATTTTCCATTATTTTCATAAATAAATGTGCCAAAAATGCCATTTTTCCTTTCCAAAGCCTTAGCCATTACCTTCGCTAATTTCCTTAGCCATAATAACTGAAATGAACACCAACTAGGATGTCTTGCCCACCATTCAACTTGGAATACATGTCCTATCAATTGTGGTATTATATATTTTTATATGGAATTTTCACCAAGGCTATTACATTGAGAATTCCTAAATTTGTTGGTTTATACACTATACTTAATGTGGATTTTCTTTAACCATATTTTCCATCTCTACTTCACACCTTGGAAGTGTTAATTTCCCAATGTTTTATGCTTAACATTATCACCTATTCCACTTTTTATTCCATTAGAATTTTTTTTTTTTAATATAATTCGCTTTTCCAGTAAAAATAAGAAATTGTATATAAAATAGTAAATCCAATGCACAATAAAAGTCAACCAATAACAATGATAAGAGACAGAAGATTCAGTAAAATACTAGGGGAAAACACCATAAGGGGGGAAATTTTTTCAAAATTCTTCTTCTATTAGATTGTCATCAAATTTCAACAAAGAGATACAATTTTTCAATTCATCAACAAAGATTCAAAGTCAAATATTTGACTTATGCAACAATCAACTAATCAATATCCAAGAGATGAGCCCAAAAGCCAAATATGTTCAACAATTCAAAGTCGACAATTTTGATCAAAATCAATAGTAGCAGTAACAACTTTGATTAGTCAATGGTCAATGGTAAAAGTTCCTCCAAAATATTTTATTAGGGAAACATCAAATTTTGCCTTCAAAAATCGATAAACCTAAGTTAAAATAGTTAAAAATTTTCACTCACAAATTTGGTCAAAGTCAACCTTTGACCTATGGAAACCCTAGCTGCAGGTTTGTTGTCAACGTTGGTCAAATAACCCATAAAGTTTTTTTCAAAATGTCTTTGACCTAGGCCTTCCAAAATAGATCCAAATTTAATCAAACCAAGTCAAAATGTGTCAAGTTAATGCAGGTCAAAGGCTGGTCAAAGTCCCATAATAGAAGATGTATTCGTCTAATAAAAAAAGACTCTCTCTCCTTCGCACGTGTGAAAAAAAATGGAAATTTTAGAGCTATATTAACCATAGAATATAAGAAATTAATGTGACGATGATTCTCAAAATTAATGTGACATGTGCTCTATTTATATGTGTGTCAAGGGGGTTGAATTAGCTTGCCCAAGCTGACTTGTAGTTTTGTGCACATGTGCGTTTCAAAATAAAAATTATATTTTTTCTTGAACAAATTAAATTCTTCCAAGGGATAGTAAGTGTCTTTCTTGATGAGGAAGGTTATCCAATGGAGGTAATTTATCCCTAAGCTGCCAACTTAACACCCTCTCAGCGAGGGAGAAATTTCTGACTACATCATGAATCTCATGTGAAAAATATCATCCTCGTCATCACTGAACCAAGTCATATCTCATGTGTGCCCATATTTGCTCATTTTTTGAACACACTCAAATATAAAGAAGAAGAATCATCACAGGGGAGCTCCATCTACCACCCTATATCCAAGGAAAATGGGGAGGATACCACTTACTGTGAAAAGGTTCAGAGTTTATCCTGTTGTCGTTGATCTACCCAACTTGATCCTCAAGTGTTTGTGGTAGAACACCTACATCCCATCACTTAAGCACAATACCACTTACCATAAATGCTAAGGATCATAGCCTATTCAAGTCTCCTCACCCATTGGCAAGATGGGTGGTAATCCCATCGATCTTAGCTTGTAGGTAGGATGCCAACTGTGGTATACTCTTTCAAGTCCCATAAGTGATAAAATGCAGGATACAACTTACCATGGAAGGCAAGGATCACAATCTATCCTATTTTATGACAATAAGAAGGATACAACTTACCATGGAAGGTAAGGATCACAAAGTATCCTATTGTCAAGAGTTCCCTCAACCCCATGAACTCTCCGTCTCAGTTCCTCTCCCTGTGAACTCAAACAGGGGTGAAGAGCATAACTTAGTGTCATAAATCAGTCATGACCCTTATTTGGGAGGCTCACATCAATCAATCCAAGCTTCTTTTTTAAGACCAAGAACTTCCATTTCGAGAAAGCCTTTACAAGAATATATGTTCTCTGCTCGTCTGTCAAAATGTGATGGAGTCTCACTGTCCCTATCTGCACCATATCTCAAATATATTGGTACTTTATCTCAATATGATTGGACTTGTCATGGAACACAGGATTCTCTTCCAGACGTATCCTAATCTTGTTGTCATAATACATGAATGTTGTTTCCATAACCTACTAAAAAAACTCTCCAAAGAGCTTCCTTATCCATGCTAGTAGCAACGTATTTTTCCTCAATCATGCTTAGAGTAATGGACTTTTATTTCTTGATCATACAAGATATCATGGAAGAATCAAAACTAAAGAAACACCTTGATGTACTCTTCGTGTCAATAAAGTTCTAGACCAGTTAACATTAGTGTACCCATGAATTCTCACATCTACAACGGTATATCTTAGACCAAGATTAGTCATATGATAGTTAATGAGATGATGAGAAAAAATAGGTTTGATGATTGGAAATATATGGTATTGTAAGGTGTTGAGGTTGTTGAGGTATAATAGTTTCAGAAGCATCACATCACTTTTGGATTGCACACATATAGTAACAATGACCTCATATCAACAAAAGAGATAGATGTACATTGTATAGTAGTATGATTGATCAAATTCCATGCATATTCAAGCAATTCCAAATTGATTGGATTGAAGTTGGGGCATCAATGTGAAATTTTGTTTTCTTTTAGGTTAAGTCACTATGAAGATCTTTGTATATGGGCCATTATCCATAGTATGGGAGCCCAAATCTACTTTTGATTATTAGATGGGGCATCAGATTTTAGTGAGGCAAGTAGAGTGTTGAGATAGAAAAAACTGAAGTGTGGAATAGGGAAGTTGAATTGTACAAGTGGATTAAAGACCCATTTAGATTAGATCTATAAAACTCTTCATGGCTTAGGGATCATTAACTTCCTTCCAACCCTCGTTGGTAAAACCATTGGGGAGTTTTGTACTTCCTTCTAGTTCAGTTGGTAAAGTTGTATGTAACCATACATAACAAAGCATTTGTTGAGAGATATATTTTGTGTACATTTCATGTGATGTGATGATGTTTCATGTTTTTTTATGCTTTGAGTGTTTAAAATAACCTAACCAACTGTGAAAAATAGGGAAATATTGATTCAACCTCCTTTAGTATTTCCAACAATTGGAATCAGAGTGGGTCCTTCATTAGAAGCTTAACCACTTGAAGGCAGATGCATAACATCTGAGATGGATAATTCAAAGGAGTTTATTGGTGAAGATCCTACAATTGAATATAAGATGGAAATGGATCTAAAAGGGGAACCAATTACTACTCTAATTGAGCTCAAAGGTGAAAAAAAATAGAATAAGACTATTCATGAAGAAGTGAAATAGATATCACAATGTCTACAAAATGTTGGAAGTAGTCTGAAGAAGTTTCATCTATCAAACTCTAAGTTGAGAAGGATGAAAATGGAGATATGATAATAAGGAATATATATAACAACCTCAATTCAAAATTCAAATATCTCAATAAATATAGTGACTAGAAGGATGCAAAATATGAATGTTCTCTTGATGAAATTAACACGTTAAGAAGGGAAATTGAAGTTCAAAAGGAGTAGACGAAGACACCAGAAAAGGATCATGAAGATGATGAAGGAAATAAGGAAGTGGATAATCTAAAAAGCATGTTACAAGAAGAAAATAATAGGGAAATCACCTTGACAAGCCATCTCAAGGGAAGGCTAAATAAATGGAACAAGCATAATAAAGAACTTGGCAAAAAAATCACCTCCTTGAAGAGGGAACTTGAAGAATCCAGAAGGATTGAGGAAGTCTTAAGAAGCTAGACGAACCAGAAGGAAGAGGGATGCATGAACCGTGAGTAGGAAATCATCATGTTAAGAGTAGAAGTAGACAACTTGAATCAAATATTGAGGAGTCCGCAGGTGTTGGGTGACATTGTCAATTGCCAAAGATCACCACTTATCAAGATAGGTCTTTAGTATGTTGGTGGGTCCTCATGCTACAAGGAAGAAACCTCAAAAAATAAATAGAAGTCACAGGAAATCGATGGAGAGAAGTGTCATGCCAAAGATCGAGATAATCTTAAATTCAAAGTTTTGCACAAGTCAACCAACACCATAAGCTAAAAGATCAATTCCTCAAGGAGTCAAGTTGATGCGTTCAATATTTAAAATCATAGAAGAGTATTCAAAAGTTGAGAGTAGAAAATCCTTGGATATTCTCAAAGGCACCTTTAAAATATCATCACCATATACTGCTAGGCATGTAGGCACAATTCATGGTTATTATTATGCATGTTTTAACTATGGACATAGAGCTAGAGATTGCAAGGAATATAGTAGGAGTAATGATAGAGGGCTTTACCAAAACCCTAGAGGAAGATTTGTTGGAATAAAAGATAGAGTCCCACATGGCTATGACAATAGAAGTTACAACACCTTTATTTTATTGTTTCCCAAAGTAGAGCACTGCCTATGTAATAAATTTGGCCATTTTGCATGAGATTGTAGAAGCAACTTTAAGTGGACCTTGCAAAACCAAGAAGGAAAGGAATTCACTAGGAAAGAAGACAAGCCTACTAGGGTTTGGAAAATAATATAGGTTTCACAGTGAATTCCCACATAATTGGAATCAGAGCATATTGGAAGACATGGTGTGGTAGGAGATCATATTGTTAGGGGGAGCCTGTGGAGATGATGCATTAGGAAAGCATATTTTGGTGGGTGGGGGGGGGGGGGGAGGCGGGGGGCACATATCAAATGAATATTTATTCAACGAAAAGAATGAATAATCCACCCTTCTCCACTGATGTCAAAGGGGGAGGGAATATTTGAAAAAACAAAGAAAAGATGCATGATGTTAAGGAGAGTTTATGTATCATGCCTTGTTATGCTAGGTGTGTTTACATCAATGAAAAGGGGGAGATCATTGAGTATGTTTTCCGTGATGTCAAAGAAGGTGTTGCATATCATCATTGATCTCCTTAGTATGCTGCTATGCATGGATAAGATGATGAATTGATGAAACCCTAGATCTAAAGTTTGGATCCCCTAATATTATCATAGTTTGCACTTGTTGATCATGTGTCTTCATGATTCTTATCATGTGACCATTCCAAATTTATGGAGTTATTCATGGTATTCATAGTGGTATTTGGAGCATCTCTTGGGTCCTCCTAGATCAGGAGATATGCCTAGTCAAATTTGGCGCATCAATCATGTGGTCAAAATCCCCAAAAAGATGAATGATGTCTCAATGCATCATTTGAAAAAGTATGCATCATTTCATTAAAAGAAGAGGGTGAAACAACAAAGAAGTAATGTTAAAGTTTAGGGTACACATCATAAAGATGGTTCTTCATTAAAAAAATATTGAATTTAATCCCTTGAGGATATGGTCCACAGTTTGAGGAAATATTTTGGCTTGAAAAAGAAAAAGAAAAAATTAAAATTTTTCCTTTCCCTCCAAAAATGCATGTTGGCTACATCTCAAAAAATATCTTCATACCTATTTAAATTCCATAAACATTGGTAGGGGATGCAACACATATATTATGAGATTATTATTTTAGGTTTTTGGCCTTTTCTGTTAGAGCAGATCCGGAAGTTGCTTGAGAAGTTTAGTAATGATTTGGGATTTGTGTCGCTAGCATTTTGAGTCTATTTGTAGGCGTCAATTCGAAGTTACTCCTTGAATATATTCTGCCTCTTCTAAGGCCCATTTGTGGCATGGTTGAAAAAACATAGAAGAGTATTCAAGAATGAATTCTCTCTTTGAAATTATCTGTGACTCTGTGGAGCATTGAAACCTTGAGGATGTCAAAGTTGTTGAAAGGTTTTTGGTTATGGTTCATATTTTCTTTTGGATGGTATTCATTGGTATGTAAATGAATTTTGTAAGTTTCACTAAAGATAATGTAGAGGTATTCTTGTTACCTTTTGAACCTACACCTAAGGCATATTCATTAAGGGTTATAGCTCAAGGTTTATAAGGCTATTTAGCCTTATAGACAGAGCATATGGTTTGTATATTTGATTTTAAATATTGTGTTTAGAAAAATGCATTCATTGGATTCTATCAAGTTTGTCTTTGCAGGTGAAGTTGTGAGCTAAAATTTTCTCCATTTTAAAGTAATATATCTTCGGTCAACAAGAAGTCATAACCATACCTCTTCTCACGCTATTACAACAATTTTGGGCTACGTTGTGTTTAAAGGTTTTTGTGTTGGGTTCTCATGACTATGTACAAAAGGATTTGAAGTAGCTTTAGGCCCTTCTGAAGATCATGCATGAGGCATTTTCTAAGCCTTCAACTAAGTGAAGGTTTGAGCTAATAATGTGTGCACAAAATTAGTCAAACATATGTGCCAATATTGGGCTTCTAACTATTATTCACTTATTTTTTTGTGGTTTAAGGGAATGTTTTCATGAAAATTTTGCAAAATAATTCAAGCCCTAATCAAATTCAAAGGTTTCTACTGAAGAAACATTGAATGAACTATTTTTAAGTCACCTTGCCCTATCAACTTGCTGGTTGTTTCCTCCTATTTTTGGCCTTTTTACATGCTCTAAACTTGTCATCATCTTCTCAAAATATATGTTGGTGTATTGGACTTTGGGCTTGGCTAAGTATTAACTTTGTAACATATCTGAAGGTTTATACATTAGCTATAGAACCACATCCAATAACCAAAATTTCAGGCCTATGTTCAGTGTCATTGTTAGTGTAAATATTTCAAAAATGTCTACAAAAAAAAATTCACTTAAGTCACTGACAACAAGTGACCCTAACAACAAGATATGACCATTTGAGTTTCTGATCTACAATGAAAAAAGAACAAAACCATGTAGCAAAAAGATCATATGCAATCCAAAACATAAAACAATAAGAAATAACTTATGCAATAACCTAATAGAAGAAGAATTTAAACTAATAATATTTTTATTAGAAAACACCTAGTGAACGAGGTTTACAACAAGGGTCTACAAATCCCCCTTCATGGGTTGGGTCCTTTGTTTTCCTTGTGCTTCAACAATCTATTTCTCTCTCTCTCAATATGCAAAAAATCCAAAGAAATATAGAACTCAAGTGGGATATCAAATGTGAGAATACGATAGTGGTGACGAAGATAGTGATCATGGTGAAGAATGAATGGAAAACCCTCTTATTTATAACAAAGTATTGGGCTAAATTAGAAATAGGAGAATAATAAAATTTTATTGACCAAATAAAAACCTAACAATTAGGAATAATTTATTATATTTTTTGGAGAGGGAAAAGATATTCAAAATGATCAAATATCTTTATTCAAAAATGGTTGGATTAATTAACAAATAAAATGATTTATTAATCACTCTTCGAGGATTAATAAAGGTGCGAATTCGAAATAATTATTAAGTAATGATTTAACAATTATTCTAAAATAAAATGAAAGAAATAATAATAATGAATTTATTTAATTTCCCGGTGATTAGTCAATGTGGTAAGAAATAATGATTTAATAATTTTTTTTTGGTAGGTAAGCACACAGGGATTTGAAAACAGTGACCTATCACAAGAGTTCCTCACATGTACTCATTACACAATAAGATGGCAAATAATGATTTAATAATTATTTATATAGGGAATTAAATAAATAATGATTTATTCAATTATTCTCATGGGTGTTTTTTTTAATAGAAATAATTCAATAAAAATGGTTTATTAAATTATTTCATATGGTGAAAGTGATTTTACCATGGTAAAATTAATATTACATGGTGTATTTCAATCCAACTAGTTAGGAATGGCTAGTGACCATTTTATGGGTGATAAAAGTCATCACAATTTGAATAAAATAATTCTTTTATGGCATGAATCCTTGTAATTTGAAGCTTGAGGAACCCTTGAACAAAGGCACATTTGAAGCATACATTGTCCTCATTTTTGGTTCTAGCCTAGTTGTAAAACACTATCACATTCTTGGAATTGGTGTACGAAACCTTATCACTTTTCATCAACCTTAGCCATTAGAATATATGTTTTGTAGATCTAAAGGTGATAAGCCTATTTTTTAAGCACAGGGAATCATTGATTTTAAGAGGATAACTTGCAATCAAAAGTGCATATCAACATAGTAGGGTTTGTACAACACTATGCATTCATCAATTGAAAAGGCCGATTGTCAAGTACCACAACAATAGAAGATATTTGAGTGGGTCTCTTTCTCGCTGTCAAGAAGTATGTTTCGTTCCCATTATTAAAGAAGCTTATCTGAGTTTCAAAGTCACATATCTCCATAAAAAATGAATAAGTACGACAGTAAGTTAGCATGATAAGTTCTAAGGTTTGATTTTTAAAAATGGCATATCACTATTTGTGATTGTATGTGAGACCAAAATTGTGAACGATGATTGTATACAGATATTGAAGGTTTTTTATTGAATCTAAGACAAGGTTTTGGTATTGATCTTATGACATTAAAATTTGTTTGACAATGATGTAGGGTTTGTAAGTTAGTTGCAAAGAAACTAATCTTGGGCTTTTACTAATAGAATTTGTGTATAAATCAATATACTAAGTCATGATCTAATGACCTAGTCATTAATATTCATGCATTATTTTGTTGATGCTAAATTCACAAGGGGATGTAATATGTTGTTGAGTGCTAGATGTTGAGAAGAATTATTGAAATCTACTGAGTAGCTAGTATGTGGATTTATTTTGAGGGATAAAATTGGTCTAACATATTTTATTCCACCAAGAGATGTTTTAATGAACTTGACAGAGATTGTTGGTGATGTTAGATAGTTCGTGAGATGATGAGGAGAAATAGCTTTGATGATTGGATATATATTGTATTAAAATATGTTTATATTGTTGAGGTCCAATAGTTTCATAAGAATCACACCAGTTTTGGATTTTAGGAATATAGTAATAATAATCTCTCATCACTAGAACAGACAGGTAAGTTGCACAACAGTCGTATTGGTTAAAGTCTGTGCATCTTATGGTAGTTTCAGATTGGTTGACTGGAAATTTGGGCATTAGTGTGCAATTATGGTTTTGTTGAGGTTGAGTCATATTGAGGCTCTCTGTATATGGGTCATTGTCCCTAGTATGGGAGCAAAATATAGTTTTAATTATTTGATGGGGTAGTAGATTGTAGTGAGGCAAGTAGAGTGTTGAGGTAGCATAAGTTGAAGTGTGGAGAATGGAAGTTGAATTATACAGGGGGACTAGAGACCCCTTCAGATTAGATATGTAAAACTCATCAGGCCTTAGGGAGCATCAACTTCCATCCAACCCTTACTGGTAAAACCCTAGGGGAGTTTTGTACTTCCTTCGAGTTCACCTGGTAAACTTGTATGTAAGCATACATAATGAATCATTTTTTGAGAGATATATTCTATGTATATTTCATGTGATGTGATTGTGTTTCATGTTTTTTTTAATTCTTTGAATGCTTAAAATAATGTAACAAATTATGTAAAATAGGGAAATATTGATTCACCCAGGCCCTCTCTTTATTTCCAACAGGAACAACATCCCCTGAACAAGCAACCTCAACAACTAAAACTTCCATTCACCCAACCTCCTTCGATGAATCAGTTACCTATCCATCCTATCACTAACACAAATAATAAGTTATCCTAGCCTATTTTGTAAGCTTACTTACAACCCTTTCGGACTTACACCATTACTCCTAAAGAAGTGTAGGATATCCATTTGAGGTCTCGAAAGGTGTTTCAAAATCACAACCCCATTATTTTTTAAGAGGAAAGGGAAGAAGTGGTCCCTATTTGTATAATTGATAATTGTTTTCCTACTCATCTTTGGCAAGACACTAGCCATTCATAATGTTCCCCTACTTCAACGGATCTTCCCTATCTAAAAATGTTGAATGTATGTAAGCCAATTGTCCTTCCAAAACATGACTTGGTGAATGAGCCTAGGAATGCGTGTGATAGAATCCCTCTACTTTAGGCTATTAAGGTCATACTTATTTATGTTGAAAAACTTTAAAAGACTTGGAAGGAAGAGGAAGGGCCCACCTGCCATACATCTTGATGGGGAGTGTGATGATTTAATTACCATAAATAATTTAGCGTTAAGGTATATTGATCTTGTTAATCCTATCGTTTATGTGCACATCAATGAGTTTTGCATACTAAATATGTTGATCAACCTTGGTGAAACCATTAATACTATGGTTGTGAAAACCATGAAACAACTTGAATTATAAAATCTTTGGCCTACCCCAATTGTTCTCGAGTTAGTTGATAGATCTAAGGTTTCCAGAGGGGATTTTAGATGATATAATTGCTTCCCTAGACTCATGGGATTATCTTGTAGACTTTATGATTTTGTAAACTAAAACTTCAGTTGGAGGGCATCACGTAATTTTGAGAAGAACATGGTTTGCTACCATAGACAGCTTCATAGGATGCAGGTCTAGTGGCATGTTTATCTCACAAGGGGGTGAAATCAATAAAATAATTTTTTGTATTCCTACAAAATATCTCATAGATTCATAGTAAGTATCATCGTTTGATTATTCAACGAGTGATAAAGATGCACCTCAAACTATGTGCATAGTGGATTATGTACGAAATTTTAAAGAATGTAAGGAAGAGGATTAACTTAATTATTTCCTAAATAATTCTAACTATTTTGATACTCGTAATACTCATCCAATGGAACATATTTTAAAATTTGATGTACATAAATTTAATGATTTAATAGTTTTGTTATCATTTTACAATGTTACAATCGCTTCTTCACAGAACCACATTGTATTCCTACTGAAAAGTCTTTCAAAGTTTTTCAATGTTAGTAATGAATTTACTGATGATAAAAAAAAAGGAATTAATCCAAGTATTATAGAAATAGATAAAGTCCTTTTTCCTAGGACTACCATGACATGAAGGTACTTGGTCCTAAAATATGTTTGCACCATATTTAAACTTAGATTAATGTCCAAACAGTCAGGAAGCCCTAGAGACACATGAACCCAACTCAAGGAAGTTATCAAAGAGGAGTCATAGAAGCTTCTTGATGCTAATTTAATCTACCCAATATATGATAGTAAAAAAGTTCCCCACTTAGTTTTAGTACCTAACCCATCAGGGAGGTGGAATGTATGCATGGATTTCTGGGAATTGAACAAAGCCACCATGAATGATTAGTTTCCTATCCCTTTTGTTGACCGGGTTTTAGATACCCTAACGAGAAGGAAGTATTTTTCATTTTTGTATGAGTACAGTGGATAGAAATAGATCCAAATATTTCTAAAGGACCAAGAGATGAATACATTTACCTACCCTTGGGGAATTTTCCTATCGAGTGTTCCATTTTTGTTTGTGTAACACCCCTACCACCTTTGAAAGAGTTGTACTAGGGATCTTCTAAAACATTATTCATGATTTTGTAGAGGTATACATAGAAGATTTCACTGTTTACGGTGATTCATTTGTGGAAGCTTCGAAAATATCGAGAAAGTGTTGATAAGATGCCAAGAAGCACACCTTGCCTCAAGTAATGTGAAATGTTGTATGTATCTAACTAAGGGTGTTGTACTTGATCATGTAGTTTTTTTTCTAATAATTTAGGTAGATCCTTCCAACATATAAGTTATGCCTCAACTTCTGGTTTCTAAAACAAAGAAATAGGTGAGATTTTCTTTTGTTGGCTATTATAGATGATTAATTGAAAATTTTACAGAAAATACCACACCATCACTTAAGTTATTGTCCAAAGGTGCTAGTTTTCTTTAGGATGATTATTGTTAGTGTGCTTTTGAGACTTTGAAAGAAAAATATTATTTTGCACCTTTATTTAAGCATCCTAAGGTCCCTTCCCTTTTATATTTCCACAGATGCGTCAGACACCGCCTTAGGAATTGTCCTTGGGAAAAAATATGACCAATATTATTATACTATTTATTATACTAGTAAGAATCTAACCCTTGTTGAGCTAAACTATACTATGACAAAGAAGGAGTTATTAACAATGGCACATTCTATAAATAAATTTATACATTATATTACAGATTACAAAGTCTTCATTCACACTAACCATGCAATCATAAGAAATCTTGATGAATAAATCAGTAACCAATGGGAGGATCCTGAGGCGGATCTTGTCATTCAAAGAATCTATGTCATAATTGTGGACTAAGCTGATAAAGAAAATATACTTTTGATTTGTTTTCTAGATTGCATAATGAAGGTGATATTGTTCCTATAGATGTTAATTTCTTGATGAGCAGTTATTTGCAATTTTTACACACTTGCCTTTGTATTTAGATTGGAAAATTACTTAGCAAGAGGAAAACGACCTCAAAATATACCAACTTGTGAGAAGTGAAATATTATTAGTAGGATCTCCTCATATTCATGGATAAATGGTGACTTATTCACACAGGAGTGGACCTTATTATTCAAAGGTGCATTCTGGAGGATGAAATGCATGAAATTTTAAAGGCCTGTCACAATGAGCCTTTTGACGATGTTGGAAGCCTACCAACACAAGAGAGTATCCTAAGTATGATGTCCCAAATAAGCCTCACATATTTTGGAGTAGGAGCCCCAACTAGGAAGTAATGTTAGTTGCCATTATTCTTAGGAATTTTCCTTGGCTAGAATTATAGACATAAGATATTATACAAATAATCTTTGAAACAAGCAAGTAAGTTGGAATTGTGAGGCAAGCAATTTAAATATATAAGGTAATTTCACGGAAGGAATCATTAGTTAACCTATAAAATAGTTCATAAGATAAAAATGATCATAAAATCAAGTAGCAACACACATTCAACTATACACATACCAAATTGAATGAAATAGTTCATTTTCATTAGTATGTGTTAACACAAAGATAAATTTAAAACAATGAAATAATAGTATCACAATTATTCACGGCTTATACATGAAATTGTGTCGGATTTGAGAGCTTCATATATTAAGTGAAAGTCCCAAGATACACAATTACAATGCTTCCACACTAGCCTTGATAGTAGAACATTAAGTCACCACTTGCTCCTCAAAAGAAAGATATTCTCTCCTATGCCAAACTAGAGAATCCAAGGTGAAAATTTCAAAGTCCTTTCCCTTGAGATAAGAGGGTATATTTATAATAAATGAGGTGACTCTCCACTTCCCATGTAACTCTTGACCTCCCTCATGACTCTTGAGATTCTATTATGACTTTTTAAATTCCTATGTGACCTTTGAGCTTCTAAATGACATTAGAAATTTCTAGTGAATTTTCACATTCCATGTGGGACCCTTGGGCTTCCACACATTTTAAATTTTCTCATTTTGATAATATAATAATTACATTCCATAAGTGATGTGGCATAATCCATTGATACATGTGACTTTTATAATGACAATTGGATAGGACATGACTTGGTAATGATGACATGGAACTTCATTATGATGTGTCAAGGTCAATATTCTCTTATTGATGTTATGCTCACATCATCATGATAGGACTTGTGTGTACTTCATCTTCATGCTCCAAAAGGCTAGAATGACACGGAGTTTTGAATGTGATCTTGATCTTCATTATTCTATCGTAATATGGTGTTCCTTCATCTCCTTGCTTGATGATCTCTTCATGATTTCAACTTCACAAGTGTCTTCTTACATGATAACTTTGGCATCCTCTTTGAGAATCATCTTGTCAAGTCAAGATACTAGCACTTTCAAATGGAATTCACTCATGACAAGATGACATCAGTCGCAAAATATTGTAATCTAACTTTTTCTTCTTGCAACATAGTGGTTGAGCCAGAATAATGTACATGATTGAGGAAGAGGCTCAGAAATTGCATAGTTCATAGAAATAGGAGGTAATGATGAGGATCTAGTCATTATGAATGTGCAATGCATAGTGTCTAAGGGAAAAGAAGACAATATTGCACCGTTGAGGGAGTTAGTGAGGCAAACTTTCTCATTGTGATTGCATAGTGCACAATTTTGGAAGGACTGAGACAATGGAATGCGTAGTTGAGAAAGTCAAGGACTGAGAGAAGGCATGATTGTTGATTGAGCATGCTTAGTGTATATTTGAGGCCATACTACGAAATTATTGTGTCGTGAGCAACTACGAGAGACATGGACTGGATACTCAAATTGCACAATGCATAGTTCTTGGTGTTAGGAGTGGAGCTTGATTATCTTCTTGATTCAAAGGTCTCAGTTGCGTTGAACCCAAGTTCCTAAATGGGGTGGCAACGCCACTCATATTATAGCCTCTAGGGGGTCCCAGGGGGGTGATGACTACTTTTACATATCTCCCCAATGGCAGGGGTTCAGTGGAAATGCCCCCGAAGATAAAAATAGATGAAAATTTACCTCGTAAAATATTTCAATTTCATAGTCAATCTGGGCAATTCATTAGGTGAATGATCTAACTGTATAAGTCAAGATAATTTAGCGTTTTTTTCCCTAGAAGGAAACCCTCACTTTATATGAGGGAATCGTATTGTGGTTGTGTATGATTATTTTGATAGAGAGGGGAGGTTATGTGAGAGCGAAGAGGAAATTACAGTGGATCTGTTGTAGCTTGTATCTCTTCATTTTGCTAGATAATATAAAAGGAAGGATTTGTTGTTTTTCATGGATGTAGCCAAAACTGTGTGAACCACATATATCTGTGTCTCTCTTATTTTATATTTTTTTGGATTTGTGTTTCCGTGTTATGAAACCAACTCAAGAAAAGATAGAAAAGATAGATCAACGACTTAGAATTCAGCGTCTTCGAGGGGGCAACCTCCTTTACATTACATAAATGAACAATTCTTGGATGATACAAATGAAAAGACCTCCTTTCTATATATAGGAAGTCTAAGGGGTCATAACATAACCAGAGCCGACATAACAATAATAATGTAAGGGCACAATAATAATAATAGTGGGCTTTTATGGGGCACAATAGTAACAATATGGGCAGTACATGGGTACATCAATATAATAAGTGGTTTGTACTAATAACAATAAGGGGTGACACTAGTAGTATAGGGGCCTAACATGCTCCTCTCCTTCCAAAAGTGTTGTCCTCAACGCTTGAGTAGTTCTTGATGCTTCTATATAAAATTCTTGTCGTCCCATGTGGAATCTTCTGCTGGTAAGTACTTCCACCTGATGAGATACGTTGAAATTGATCGATTTCTTAGCTGCTCCATATGAGGATTCGATGCATCCTATAACCTGACTCTAGAAGTAGCATCTGCATCTGCCAAGCATGCATTTTGTGATTGTATCCATGCCTGCATTGTGGCATCATTTCATTTTATAGATGGCCCTGTTGATGAAACTGATGAATGCACCAACACTGCGGTATTTACAGACAGATTAGAACCTCTTTGATGTAATGCTAGCATCTTGCCATGCAGTAAATTAGCTAAACCATTTAACTCTTGCTTAGCATGTTCTTGACTACTTGCGACTTGATGTCCCTGCAAAACTCTCGATCCAGCTTGATAGTTGCATAGAGAAGAGCTTACTGTGGTGACTGCAATATTTGTACCAGGAGAACTACACCCGCGTTTTGATGCATCACTTGCTTTTCTGGCAACACCACGCGCATCATTGTCATTTGTCATATTTTCAGATTTCATTACCTGAAGACTGGCAATGGACCTTGAACCATCAGCCTGCTTTAATGAGGCCCCATGCATGAGTGTGCTATTTCTTGAGACCATTTCAAGTAATCTGGACTGTGTTACTTCTGAACCAAATTTTGTACCTGCAAGGGCTAGGTCACTGGATGTGGTAACAGTTAAACCTGACCTTATGGAGCCTTGTTTTACTTCCGGAGAAGGCAAACTAGCTCTTCCATCACCACTAGAATTTAATGTGCCATGCCCAATCACTTCAGATTGAGGATTATGAATAGATTGGCAATTATCTATCCCTTGACATATTACAGAATTTGAAACCAATTGTCTTGCTGACAAAGCCACTGTAGCTGATGTAACCATCCTGCCTTCAGAAATTAAGTTCTTTGGAAGCCCTTCATCTCTTAGTCTGGGATTATCTTCAGCGTTATTTGATTTAATCTTGGTTTCACCTGGGACAATTGGCGAGGTAGTGGAAGAGGACACTGATGCCACAGATATTCTTTCATGTGACAA
>APFE031466447.1:84673-153410 GCA_000404065.3 Pinus taeda | reverse complement strand
CATCCAAGGCCAAATGAGACACCTGGGGGCAGAGCTCTCCTTATCTTCTGAGCTGCAATCTTCCAGGCAACTGGTCCAAGGTTTGCAGCAAACCAAGCAAGACTTCTTGCATAAGCATGCTCTGACCGAATTCCAACAGGGATTAGCTGCTTTGAATCCCCATCTAGAATAGTAAGTATTGAGTCATTTCCATTCTCTAGTTGGTTAAATGGCCTGTAAGTAGCACGACGGTTTTCTTCCAACTGCAGTGGCCGCCTTCCATTTCTCCAAACCAGTTGCTTAAGAGCAGACACTGAATGTTCTTCTGCTTTCTCAGAATTGCTTTCAGCCAAGAATCCCATACCATCTAAATTTCCAAATAGATTTCCAGGCTTTTCAGCCTTCCATATCTTGGTGCTATCCTTTTTCTTCTTGATATGTCCTTCTATCTCTAGAGTTTTAGGAGTGTTAATTTCTTCCAATCCTTTACAAGATATGGTCGGATTCATTTATTGACGCTCAATGTGATCTTTCACTTCTTGAACATTTTTCTTCTTGATATGTCCTTCTATCTTGAGAGTTTGAGTGGTAATTTTGCCAATGCTTTACAAGATATGGTCTGATTCTTTTCTTCTTTCTCTGGGATGGGGTCCTGGTGTATATCCTCTTGTTTTGATGGTTCTTGATCCTTTTCTTCCTCCTCTTCATATTCTATGTAAAATAATTTCTTCTCAGCACACTTATGACCTTTAGTGCATTTGCTATCACAATTGTAACAAAGCCCTTTTTCTCTTTTTTCTTCCAATTGTTGTGGTGTAACCCTTGTATGTTGTGGAAGGCTAGGAGAAACAACACTTCCATCTTTATAGTTGTGAGGGGTAGACTTCCTTGTTGCCATAATTTTACTTTCCAATATGTAACAAAGCCCTTTTACTTTTTCCAATTGTTGTGGTGTTGCTCTAAAGAAGGTGTTGCTCTTTGTATCCTCATAATGTGCTATCATTTCCTCCGTGAAAATTGACCACGTAACAAGTTTTTTTAAGAGAACAAAGCCCTTTATACCATAAAAATTGATCCGGTTCTAAATATGAAGATGCAATACATACCTTTTGTAACAGTTGTACACCATGTAGATCAAAATATTGCTCCATCTGATGTATCCAATTTACCGGATCCTTGCCATCAAACTTCCTCATCTTGCTTTTTCTTGATTTTAGGAGCACGATCTTGAAATGACTGTAACTATGTATTTTCAGATCTTTAAGTTCTGAAATTGTGACCTGCAGTATTCCTTTGTGTCCTCTTTCCAATGCCACCAGTCTAACTCCAATTGGATTCTCCAATGAAGATTTATGCCAAATCTCCCACAGTGACCTGATTATAGACTAATTCAGTAGAGAGAACTTGTACGACATGCCACGTGTCACTGTTTCAACCTTTGACTCCAAAAAATATACAAATGAAAACTACAGTCTGTCCTCTTTTTGTACCTTTTTACTAAATTTCAATCCGATGCTCAGAAAGAAAGTTATGATGATTTTCCCCAGGTCACCTGTTTTGAGTGTAATTCAGGAGTCTGCAAAAAGGCCAACTTCCTCAGATCATATCTCCAAAAATATCTCGTGAAACGCTCTAAAATTCGGACCCAAAGTTTAGTGCCAAGTCTTCTCAAATGGGTTTTTTTTACGACTTTTGAAACGTTACAGAACAAAAGTTATAGCGAAAATTCCACTATGACTTTTTTGGAGCAGCGAAACCCTAGAATCCAAAGCTCTGATACCAAATGTTATGAAACCAGCTCAAGAAAAGATAGAAAAGATAGATCAACGACTTAGAATTCAGCCTCTTCGAGGGGGAAACCTCCTTTACATTACATAAATGAAAATTCTTGGATGATACAAATGAAAAGACCTCCCTTCTATATATAGGAGTCTAATGGTCATAACATAACAGAGCCGACATAACAATAATAATGTAAGGGCACAATAATAATAATAGTGGGCTTTTATGGGGCACAATAGTAACAATATGGGCACTACATGGGTACATCAATATAATAAGTGGTTTGTACTAATAACAATAAGGGGTGACACTAGTAGTATAGGGGCCTAACATTCCGCAATATTTTATGTGTTCCATTTCTATATAATATATAATTTTCTAACAACTGGTATGAGAGCCAAAGGTCCATTTGGATGATAAATCTATAGGAGAGAAGGGTTCTTGGTTCAAGTGGGACCAATTATGGAAGATGTAAGGTTTAGGGTCGAGAAATTTAACGGCAAAAACTACTAGCTATGGAAGATGTAGATGGAAGATTATTTGCATAAAAATATCCGTACCTACCATTGTGTGAAAAATCAAAGAATTTGACGAGTATGATGGACGCATAATGGGAGATTCTCAATAGAAAGGGACTAGGAGCAACATGGATGTGTTTGACAACATCGATGGCATTCAACATTTCAAAGGAAATGACAATAGAAGTTTAATGATGCCATTGTCCAAACTATATGAAAAGACCTCAACCTCAAATAAAGTATTTCTTATGAAGTGTCCATTTAATATGAATATGTCAGAATGGGGATCTGTTGTTGATCATTTAAATGAATTTAACACGGTTACTATTTAGTTAGGTGTTGGAGGGGTAACTTTTGATAATGAATTTAGGGCTCTCTTATTTATGTGTTCATTGCCAGAAAGTTGGAATAGCTTAGTTATGGCTATTGTAACTCTGTCTCTTGATCTAGTACTCTAAAATTTGATGATGTTATTGATGCCATACTTAGCGAGGAAATGCGACATAAAAGCTATGGTGAGACATCAGGTAATGTTTTGACTACAAAGACTATGGGAAGAAAAATTGAAAGAAGAGGAAGCCCATGAAATCACAGTAAGTCAAGAAAAGGCAGATCCAAATCCAAATTAGTGATAGTGTGCTAGAAATGTGGGAAGAAAGGACACCTGAATAAAGACTACAAATATTAGAAAGGAAAAGAAGGAGATGGACAACAAGAGAACAATCATGAAGAAAATGTGACAGGTGATGTATTGAAGGTTGCTTTGATTCTTTCATCAGAAAATATTATTGATGGATGGGTGGTTGATTCGGGGGCTTCATTCCATACTACACATGATAAGAAATATTTTCATGACTAAGCTAAGGATATTTTGGACGTGTTCGTTTAGGCGTGTTAAACCTTGTAAAATCATTGGAATGGGTAAGGTTTTTATAAAGCAACAAAATGGAAACCAATGGCTATTGAAGAGGTAAGGCATGTTCCATATCTGAAGAAAAATCTAATTTCAACAGGCTAGTTAGGTGGTGAAGGTTGTGTAACTACATTGACATACAAAACCTGGAAGGTCACTTATGGATCCCTAGTAATAGTAAAAGTAGAAAATGTTGGTAAATTGTATTTATTCAATGGTATTTACAATTTTGTTAATCCTTTAACCTCTACGGGAGCAGATATGACATTGTGGCATCATATGCTCATGAACATGAGTGAGAAAGGGATGCAAATTATTCACTCAATAAATTCTTCACCAATGCTAAATGAAGATTTTTGTATCTGAACTAATGCATTTTGAATTACTGAAGACTAATCATGCTCCCCATGAGCACATGCTAAAATGAAGTACACGACTCTATGAATCTTCCTATCACCAAGGACTCAGATTTACATCAAGCACTCAATGAAAGTGGGTTTACATATTTGACATCATCATTACATCAACTTCCCAAACATAATGGGATTATAAATTACAAGAATTGACCATAATAGTTCACATGACTAAATTTTACAATGAGTGCATCATAGGTATTTACATGACCTGTTGGGAACGGGTCCCCTGGGGGTCAATTTTGGGATTAAAAACCCAAGTTTTGGGGCAGAAGGCCCGAAGTTTCTATAAAGAAATGCAAAGTCTCTGCATTTTGTGGTCGTGAAGTGCGAAGATATCTAAAGTGAAAAAGGGTTTTCCTCCCTTAGTCTAGATAGGTTGTATCAGTTTTGGAGATCCGCCCTTAGTCCACACACCATGGGATTGTATAAAACAGAGGTCTTAGATGACTCTAAGGGAAGTTAGGGGGGGAATTATGAATACAGGATGAGTCTATAAAGAACTAAGAGTGAGAGTTTTAGCATAGGAGGAGGATCTGCAGCTGAGTGTGTAGAGGCCTAGGGTAGAAGTCTGCAGCTGAGTGCGCGAATACCTACAGCTATGTGCGTAGGGCAGATAGAGTCTGTACCTAGAATCTAAATCATCAATAAAGAGAAGTATTCTAAAATTACTATGTACTTTCCATCTCTGTGTGTGTTATTTTACTTCTGTTGTGAATGTTGCGATTATGCTTTGTTAAATACTGAGGTTATGAATTAAGGCTATATTGATGTGCGAATATATGTATTTCACTTTGTCATATGAATGCCAGTAAGAATACATGTTTATGCAAAGATAATTGTACCCCATGTTAAATTTAACCAATACCTAAGCTAATATGGGCAGACATGGAAGTAAGACTAATTACAGGAGCGTGTAAGCACCTGAACTACCTATTTAGGGTCCGCAGAGGAAGATCAAAGACTTCTGGGGAGGCTCCAAGGATGAATAAGAGAAGTACATTGATGAGCCCTAAATGGCTTATCGATCTACGTGAAGGTAGAGCAAAGGTCTAAAAACCAACATCACAACCATTTTAGGGTGTGGAAACTTAGTTTCTGCATCCCCCCATACTGCTTCTAGTGAGACTTCAGTCCCTGCTCCATGGATTGATGCCGAAAGGGCCAGTAGTCTAGGGATTTTATTGTCTCCTTAATGTTGAACTAGGGTCAGGGCCCATCAAGCCAACAAATGGTTTAGCTGTGGGACCGAGATCTGCATAACGAGATTTGTGATGTCGTATCATTGGAATCCAACTAAGAAAGAGATCGAAAACTAGTTGGATAGAAATATCCACGAATTCATGGCTCAAGAGAACAAGAATCTGCAATTTACGAAAGAAAAATGATTGGACAGATATTTGTACATAGATATACACAAAATCTTCTTTTGTTCCTTCCTGGTTGAGTTATACAAGTGGATCACGAAGTTGGCAAACAACCAAGGAAGTTGGAGGCTTGACAATTCGATTGTTTGGACACTGGAGTTAGTGTGGAGATTGGAAGCCTTTGAATATAAGATTGTGTGCGTTGTCGACCATTGGTTCGACCGCATCATAGGAGGATTTGTGACAAAGTTTGTGGTCGATACTTCTATCAGTTAAAATGAAGCAGAGTGCCGCTTCTTCAAAGGACCGTGAGGTAAGTATTTGAAATCACTAAATATTTGGATTAAGATGCTCATGTGTGAAAATCGGGTCATGCACTTACCTTGATGTTTGGAGCTATGCGAAGTGGAAGGTCTTTTGGGAACAGAGGAAAGAAAGGTCATGAGTACAACCGGTTGGTTGAACCTCCTTTGAGTGATGATGAAGGAAAAGGGCAATTTTCTCCACTAAGCACTATTCAGTTGATAAGACAAGGGTTCCCGCAAATACCAACAGTACCCCCATCCTCATCCCATCCATCCAAACTGACTCCATCCTCACCTACAACACTCACCCCATCATGCACACCACTGCCACCTCCACCACTATTCAACATGGTGAACTCCGTAAAGCTACCTCTATTCAAGGGCATAGTGAATGAAGATCCGGACTAGTTTTGGTTTGTTGTGAAGTCTGGTGGGAATCTCAGGGTATCACAAACAACCAAATGAAGAAACCCATGCTGGTTAGTGCTTTGCACGACCATGCCCTAACGTGGTAGATTAAGTACAATACTGATAACCCAACATCCACGTCGGCAGATATCTAGGTTGCATTGAATAGAGAATTCAGTGGACCTAAGTCTCAAGCGTAATCAATTGTGGGATTCAAGGAGATCATGATGAAGCCCAAGAGATGCCCTGGGATTTGGATCAAATATTGAAGTGTACGATCCATGAAGCCAACATGAACCTAACTGATGGGCAGCACCGTGAATGGTTTGTGGCCTCGCTCCTGCCCCGCCTAAGTATTGTGCTATCACAATAAAACATTGTGACCCAGAAAGAAGCTCTAGAAATCGTGATGAGACTGCATGAGACACCAATGTAGGATGTTAATTTAGGGGTTTAGTAGATTCACATGCAGTTGCATAACCTTTGCCTTGAAATGAAAATTCTGAAGAAAGACAGAACAGCTCAACTAGAGGCACACGAAGAAGTTTGGTGCCTAAAATGCAAAGGTCAGGGGCATGACAAGGATCACTGTCTAGTCTTTACGAACTATGTTGTAGCAGGAGGACCAATGAAGCTACGGTGGGGCCAAGTGCAGGGCCCATGCTATGGTGTGCCATATGCCAAGTGGCTGGGAAACATGCGACTGACAACTACCATTTGATGCAGAAATTCGTATAGACACCATAACAGATCTTTTACAATTTCTGTCAATCAGTAGGTCATGAAGAGCACAATTACTGTAGCTACGAATTAATGATGGACATGAAACTTGCATATAGGTTGCAGGCATAAACACGACCTTTGAACCAAGGCGTTGGGGAAACGCGACGTGAGTATTAGGGGTGCAGTCGAGGCTGAGGTGGAGGGGGCTTGGTAGAGGCCGATGGAAGCTTGTTTGTTACAATTGTGAAGGACCAGGACACTACATGAGAGATTGTCTGAATCTGACGTGAATGTCATGTCGCTACTGTGCTCAGTTTGACCATGCGACTGAGGATTTCCCTATATTGTTGGCTAAGATTCACAAAAAGTGGGCCCAACCTCTGCAACCGATGCAGAACCTCTAGATGACGAGGGTTGAGCCTCACGATGAAGAACCTAAGGAAAACATTATGCTGCAGAGTGGAACGACGACTAGGGAGGATAAAGGGAAGCAACCTATAGAAGGTGAATGGGTCCGTAGAGCACCGTAAAACGATACTGGGTTTGATTTGGAGCGTGCAAAAGAAACATTTATGGAAGAAAATAGAAGCTTCGTTGAGGCCTCTACCTCCAGAAGTCTGGAGAAACCAATTGAAGAAATGGACCCATCCATGATTACCACGTTCTTGGAGACCTGCATGAAACTTCTATGCAATAGTAAGGCTGTGAAAGGCCTACAAGAATTGATCAATCAGTGCATTGGAAAGGACAGTGCTACTGACCAACCATACGCAGTGAGAAATCTTGGCTAGCATAAGGCAAGGATTGGACGTGAGATGAGACTCACTGCGCAGATTGGGGAATATGAAATGGACCAAGTTGTTGGGAATGAGATCCCCCAAAGATAGTTTTGGGGCTAAAAGCCCATGTTTTGGGTCAAATTTTGTAATAAGGTTGTAAAGTCTCCACATTTTGTGGTCACGGAGCGTGAAGGTGTCATGAGTCATAAAGTTTTGTGCTTCCTTATTTTTGTAAAGTAAAGTTGGTTATAAATGTTTACCCATGGTCGACGAACCATGGGATTGTATAGAAAGAGCTAAGTAAGTAAGCTCTAAGTAGTTTTTGAGAGTCATAAGTTGTAGTTGAAGTCTACGGAATAAGGAGAAGAGTTTAAGTTTTGGGTCGTAGCGTAGGTAGAGGCTCTACAGTTGAGTGCGCAGAGGCCTAGGGTAGAAGTCTGCAACTGAGTGTGTGGACCCCTACAGTCGTGTGTGCAGGGCAGATAAAGTCTGTAATCATTGGAAGATTTCAATAAAGAGAAGCACTCTACAAATTTTGCATCTTTGTTTCATGCTAATGCATCTTGTCATATTGTGTATGAATTTCATTTATAATGCTTATGTGATGTGCAAATGTATGTAATTACATTGGTTAATTGAATGCAAGTAAGAACATCTATCTAGGTGGTGCTAATTGTGATTGTTTGATAAGATAAGTAAGATACTTGAGCTAGTTTGGAAATATGCATGATACACTGCCCTAGCAACATGAAAGTACTTGAACTGCAAGTTAGGGTTGTGTGAAGGCCAATCATACCCCTTCACGGAGGTACTGAAACACAGAGTAAAGGGCTAGATAGACAGAGCCCTGGAACTCAACAACCTACACGAAAGCAGGAATAGAAGAAATAAACTGACATCATGACCAGCTCAGGGTGTGGAAACTTGGTTCCAGCATCCCCCCATACTACTTCGGGTGAGACGTCGGTCCATGCTCTATGGGCTAATGTTGAAAGGTCTAGTAGCATAGGGATTCGTTTGGCTAACTAACGCTAAACCTGGGTCAGGCCCCACCAAGCCAACAAATGGTTCTGTTGTGAGGACTAGAATCTGCATAAGAGATGTGTGATCTCGTATCACTGGAATCCAACTAAGAAAGAGATTGGAGACTATTTGGATAGAAAGATCCAAGAATTTGCAGCGCAAGAGAATAGAAATTCATGGCTGATAAAGGAACAATGGCTGGATAGGTACCTATATACAAACATACACTCGATCTTTTTCTTTTCCTTTCCTGTTGAGCTATACAAGTTGATCACGAAGCTAGAAAATAGCCAAGGAAGGTGGAGACTTGACAGTCCTATTGTTTGGATTCCAGCGTTAGTACGGAGATTGGAAGCCTCTGAGGATAAGATTGCTCGCGCTATCAATCATTGGCTTGATCACATCATAGGAGGATTTGTGACTGAATTCGCGGTCGACACCTCAGTCAACTACAGCAAGGCAGAGCGACAATTTTTCAAAGCACCACGAGGTAAGTACTTGAAGTCTTTGAATACTTGGATTAAGATGTTACTGTGCAAAAAATGGGTTATGCAGCTACCTAGATGTTTAGAGCTACATGAGGTGGAAAAACTTACAGGAATGAAGGAGGAAAGGGTCCTGAATATAGTCCATTGATTTCACCTCCATTGAGTGATGAAGAGGGAGTAACGTAGGCTTCTCCATGAAGTGTTATTTAGTTAATAAGTCAAGGATTTCCGCGAATACCACCTCCACCCACAACACCTCCAAATTCACCACCATCACCTGTGACTTCACCTATACCACCTCCACCTCCACTGCAGTTTAGCATGGAAAATTCAATGAAGCTTCCTTTGTTTAAAGGCTTGGGAAATGACGACCGGGACCAGTTTTGGCTCACGGTGAAAGCTGTATGGGAAGCTCAAGGTGTTATAGATGATCACTTGAAGAAGGAAACAGTGGTTAGTGCATTGCAGGATCACGCACTAACCTGGTATATCAAGTACTCTAATGATAACCCAAACACTGGAGTGGCAGACATCTAGACCATGCTAAAAAAAGAATTCAATAGGCCTAAATATGAGGCCCAGTCGATTGTGGGGTTCAAAGAAATCATGATGAAGCCACACAAGACAGCTTAGGAATTAGATTAAAAGTTGAATTGTCAAATATCTAAATCTATATGAACTTAACAAATGGACAACATCACGAATGGTTTGTGGCTTTGCTCCTACCACACCTAAGGGTTGCGCTGTCACAATAGAAGATAATGACTTAGGAAAAGGCCTTGGAGATTTCAATGAGACTACATGAAACACTGATGCAAAGATCCAAATCTGGGGATTTAACAGATCCATGCACAGTTGAAAAACTTTGTCTTGAGATATAAAGTTTGAAGCAGGACATAATAGTTTGACCAAAGGTGCGCAGGAGGAGGGCCGATGCCTTTGAGGTTGGAAGCTCAACCAGGACCAAGTGTGGACCCTTCATTGTGGTGCATTATATGTCAAGTATCAGAAAAACATGCCACGAATAACTGTCTTTTGCTGCATAAGTTTGTACAGACACCGTAGCAACTGTTCTGCAACTTCTATAGGTCGGTAGCGCATGATGAGTGCAACTACAGAAGTTATGAATTAATGATGGATAGAACACCTGCCTATAGGGTTCAAGTAGAAACACCGCCCCTTGACTAGAGCATAGGGATGGCGCAAACAATATTTTAGGGGCACAGATGAGGCTGAGGCAGAGGAGGACCTGGCAGAGGTCGGGGAGAGTTAATCTGCTGCAATTACAGAGGAAAAGGACACTATGTCTATGATTGCACTAACCAAACACATCTGTCATGCAAATGTTGCACTTTGTTTGATCATGAAACAGAGGAATTTCCTACACTGATAGTGAGGATATGTGACAAAGGGGCGCTACCACCTTAGTCAACTCAAAACCAGCAGTTGATGAGGTCCGAGCCTCGCAAAGAGGATCCAAATGTTAGTATAGTACTCCAAAGTGGAATTGCAATAGGAGATGATAAGGGGAAACAACCCGAATATAGTGCATGGGTTCACAAAGCTCTGGTGAAGGAGGTTGAATTTGATTTGGAGCTCGCACACAAAATGTTCATGGAAGCAAAGAAGAGCTTCGCTTAGGCCTCCACCTCAGGGACCAAGGATAAGCGTAATCAAGAGATAGACCCTTCTATGCTTACAACCTTCCTAGAGAATTGCATGAACTTGTTGCGTGATAGCAAGGCTATAAAGGGATTATAGGAGCTTATAAATAGATGCGTCGGAAGTACTCTGGGTAAACCACGTGTGGTACAAAATATTGGTAAGCATAAAACAAGAATAGGACGAGAGATGAGGCTGCCTGCATAGATAGGAGAGTACGAAATGGATCAAGTTATTTTGGATTTGGGGTCAGACACGAATGTCCTACCAAAGAAGAATTGGGAATGGATGGGGAAACCCACACTGTAGTGGTCTCTAATTTAGCTAAGGATGTCGAATCAGTAGAAGATCATCCCCATGGGGTGGCTGCAAGGGGTGACTATAGATATTGAAGGTGCAAGCACTCTGGCTGACTTTATAGTAATAGAAATTATGGATGATAGCAACCCCTACCCTGCGTTCCTTGGCATTGATTAGGATACTGATATGAATGGGGTAATCAACCTAAAGAAGGGAAATATGATATTTGAGAAGAAATCGCTCCATGTAATAGTACCCCTAGATCCTACTGAAGGATCACGCTATACTGAACCAGTCTGCGATTATGAGAGCGATGATGATCTGAACTGTATCTATAAGATAACAACGCGATACCAATATTGTCTGAATCCAATAGTGAATCGATGAATTACATGGGATCACGAGAGTTCTTGCACCTTGGACTCTGATGAAGAATTAGAGCGTTGGCAAAATTGGTTACATGAAGTAACCACACTCAGTTGTAACATGATGACTTGGTTGCTGCAATGTGTGTCGTTAGAGATAAGAAATCTGCTGACTTATGATGGCCTAAATGATGTAGATATGTTTTTGGATGCATTTGAGAGGGAGGTACCAAAGAAGCAACACTTCCAAGCTTTGCACTAGGCACTGCGCGCTATGCCCACAAGGTGGTGGGGTACGCACAAGGGTAGCTTTGATGATTGGCATGAATGTAGGAGCATGATGAGAACATGCTTTGGGAAGCTGAAGGTATGAATCACGAATAGATATGATGGGCAGGATGACCTGCATGCGCACATAGCCAAATGGGTTCAGAATTATGGGCAGGAGCCCCAACCTGAATGGGTGCACTTATTTTGTCACACCCTGGATGTCATCCCGATGAACTGATAGTTAGAAATGAAGCTCCACCATGGTACAGGTGAATGGGATATTTTGCGCGAGGGATTCATAATTACATTCAACTTTGAAAATGGGTTTGAATGTATCGATGAGGTGCTACAAGAAGTAAAATGAGCAATCTTTAGGATACCACAGGATCCTTTCGACCTATTTTAGCCTGATTGGACTACCTTGTTGAGTCACGCACTGGAATGCTATAGCATAACCACTGAAGAAGAAGATGAGGATGCGTGAAAGATTAACATCCCTGAAATAGAAGGTCATCGTGAAGTTGAAGAACTGCAGATTGAGAATCCTGATATAACCATGCCACTGAAAACAAAATAGGTAAATATTGGTACGGAGGCAGAACCCATATTCATGAATATTGGAGATTACTGGGATGACGTGATGGTGGATAAGGTCTCTAAATTGCTCCGTGAATACCAAGATTTTCTCCCTACCAAGCTTACATATCTAAAAGGGATAATCAGGGACCTAGGTGTTATGAAGATCACGTTGAAGCCCAATGCGAAGCTGGTTAAGCAAAGACCTTACTGTCTCAATCCGAAGTATAAGGAGAAGGTCCACTTAGAGCTAGACAAGATGCTCGCAGCATGCATCACTAAGCCTATGGAAGAATTTGATTGGGTAAGCCCAATGGTGGCAGAGGAGAAGAAGCAGAAGGATGAAATAAGGATATGCATAGATCTCAGGAATTTGAATGATGCTTGTTTACATCATCCTTTCTCGACTCCATTCACTGATGAAGTATTGGACAATGTAGGTGGCTAGGAAGCTTATTCCTTCACTCATGGGTTCTTTGGGTACCATCAGATCAAAATCAAGCTGGAGGATAGGAGTAAGACAACCTTCACAACTGAGTGGGGGTGTTTTGAGTACACTATAATGCCTTTCAGATTGAAGAATGGACCTACGATTTTTTCGCAGGTAGTCATCGCAACATTCAAGGAATTTGTTCATAAGTTCCTGTAAGTCTACTTTAATGAGTAGACTATGTTTGGGCTAGTGAAACTCCATGTCGCAAGTTTATGCCTGATGCTAGATACTTGTCGAAGATACCAAATTGTGATCAATCTGAAGAAGTGCCTATTTTGTGTTTCTTTTGGAACCCTGCTGGGTCATGTGGTTTGCAGACAGGGACTCATGGTAGATCCCATGAAGATTACGGTGATACTTAACTTAGAAGTGCCAAGGAGTGTGAAATAGTTATGTGCTACCCTAGGACATACTAGATATTACAGGAAGTTTATCAAATGCTATGCCCAGATTATTGTGCCTATAGAGAAGTTGTTAAAAAATGATGTCACATTCTGCTGGAACGAAGGCTGTAAGAAAATATTGGATGTATTGAAAGAAAATATGGTCACCGCGCTGATCCTAGTCTTTTAGCATTGGAAGAAGGAGTTTCATGTACATGTTTATGCGTCATGTATAGCACTGGGAGTAGTACTGACACATGCTATCAGAGGAGACTTGGCCCATCCTATAGTTTTAGCAAGCAAAAGGTTATCCAAGGCAGAGAATAACTATTACACCATCGAGGGCGAGGGATTGGCCATGGTATACGTGCTCCAGAAGTTTAGACACTACTGCAGAGCATGTGATGTATGTCAAAGGACTAGAAGGCCATTGTGGAGGAACAAGCTACCTCTAAATCCATAGATGACATTACAACCCTTTGAGAAATGGGCGATATATTTTGTGGGACCCATTCAGCCCCAAGGGAAGAAGACAGGAGAGAGGTACATTATCATCGCGACGGAGTATTTGACTCGATGGGTGGAGGCACAACCTGTGAAGGATTGGACAAGTGTGACTACTGCAAAGTTCCTCTTTAAGTAAGTACTAACGTGATTCGGGTGTCCAAAGATTTTGATGAGTGATCGTGATACACACTTTTTGTATGAAATGATCAATGCGCTAACAGAGGAATTTCATGTATATCACTAGAAGAGCATGCCTTATCACCCACATGCTAATGGGATGGTGGAAGCATTCAATAAACTATTGGAAAACACATTGACCAAGATTTCCAATGCTCAGCAAATTGATTGGGACCTACGCATACCCGTGGTACTATGGCCTATCGGATGACATGCAAGAAGTTGAGTAGAAAAACACCCTTTAGGTTTGTCTATGGTGTTGAAGCGATAATGCCCATGGAATAAATTATGCCTAGTTTATGCATAGTGGCACTCATGTGTATGAAGGATTGCAGAGCCCTAGAAGAGAGGCTCGCACTACTGGATGAGATTGAGGAATAGAGATTTCTGTTTGTATTTCACCAATAGGTTCAAAACCGGCACAAAAAAGCATGGCATGATCAACACATTAAGCTATGCCCCTTTAAGGTAAATGACCTGGTTTTGTTATATGACAACAAGTTTGATAAATATCTAGGAAAATTTGGAATGCACTGGTTAGGCCCTATGTCATTAAGCAGATTACCGATGAGGGAGCAGCTTAGTTGGTCAAATTGAATGGAGATCCCTTCCCAGGAAAGGTGAATTGTAGTCGCTTGAAGCCATACGCCGGTGGTCCGGCCATGTGACTACATGAAGGTAGCATAGTCTTAGTTCTCCAGGTAGATGAAAGGAGACACAGGACTATAAACTACACTACCCATGTTGGGGGGCTGCGTGATTGGAGAATGGTGTGAAGCAAGGAAGTGTCACAAGGTTCGTGGCAGTGCGAAGGAAGTTGCACTAACCAGGGAGAAATCATGCAAGTCGGCTGGAAATTGACTATTAAAGTCACTGTTCATGATTTGATGGTAGAAATTCGACCAAATGGAGTGGGTGTCCAGAATTTAAGATGAAATTAGTGGGGCAGATCCTTGAAAATCTACCACTAATCTAGCATTAATGAACTGGAATCAGGGGGGACGGTTGGATTTGAATTCAAAATGCCCTATAAACTACAAGTGGTTGTCTAGTGAAAAACACTTGTCATTTTGAGAATTAAGTTGTTGATATCTCAGGTGCACATGAATCATGAGCACTTCAAACTTTTGATAGCCAACTCAATATTTGAGACATTGCCAAAGGAGACACAGGAGTTCTTACAGAGAATTATGTCGACACTTGCCACAGCTATAGATACTAAAGCAGAGGAGTCGGTGCCCGAAATTGATATGGCAGTCGAAGAAGATGCTCCCGAGGTTGCTGAAGTATTAGAAGAAGCCCCCAAATATCCAAGGATGATGAGACCAAAGACAACCCCAACCAAGGAGAGTGTGAAGGATAAAAAGGGAAAGCGGCTTGCAATACAGGTGTGTGCATCACCAATAAGAATCCCACGGAAAGAAAAGCCCACCACACACGAGAAGCGAAAAGGCATCAATCTAGAACTGAAAGAAGAAATAAAAAAGATCCCAATGGATAATGAGGATATGGGAGTGGATGTGGAGGAAGTTGAAGCCCAGGGTTCCAACACTGTCACTTGGTTTCCTCAGTATGTCCCTCCATGCAAGGGCAAGGCCAAGGTGACGAAAGACATCAATGAGAGCAAGGTCACGTTGCGAACCCCCTTGCTGCTAGATGTAATTGTTTTTGAGGGACCGTGCTTGGGGCGGGTTCCTCTATTAAAAACTTGAAGACTGGGACTTCGATGATGATGAGAAGTTCCCACACTTGGTGACCAAGCATCTAATGCATTGCATCATTGATACAACTATCAGAATGACCACATTGGAGCCGCAGAGGTGGCTCAGAGGCATACATAAGGCAATTCGGCTCAACCTGCTATGGATTTCACATTATAACCACACTCTGGTTACAATAATGGTCATCAAGCAACTACTATGATTGGTGCATGATGGGTGTCTATGGCTAGAGGAGCCCATACCCATCACTGACAGGTTGATCCACAGGATCACGTAGTTGCCCTACACAGGAGAAAATTTGGCCATGATATTTGGTGGAAAAGGTGGTGAGCAGGCCCTCACAGAGGCCATCAAATAAAATTTTAAGTTGGTAAAGAAGCCGTGTGGATATGCGATATCCAGCATCTGTGACCCTGCTGTAAAGGTGGCTATGTAGATTCTAGCATGGAAGGTGATGAGGAAGTGTCACGCCGATGAGGTTCTGACACCTATTGTCGCACTAGTAGCCCAGTGCACCAAAGGAGTTCAGTTCAATTAGGCAGACTATATTCGTTGTGAGTTCCTTGTGAACTGACGAGAAGCACAGGATCTTAGCAAGACATTCCACTACGCATGGCTCTTGTTTTCGATTGTGCTGGTAGCATGGGAGCTGCCAAAGGACACCCAATTCCCTTTGGTTGCACCAGACCTACCAGAAGCAGCAAAGTATGCTTCATTGTGGGTGACCAAGGATTCGTAGTGCATCAAGGACAAAAATATATTCTGGATCTTGATGGATATGAACATCCACATGGCCATTAATCACAAACTGTGGTTGTCGCCTACGGTGTTTGACAACCTGCAGGGCTATGCAAAGCTTAAAGCAGATTTTTACCATGTGGCCATCAGGGCACTGAATGACTCGATGTAGAATTAGTATGAATTGCCTTACCTAGCAACAGATGATGCTATTGATGTAGTACTTGATCTATGACTGACAGTGACGCATCATAGTAGACTTGGCGGTGGAAGGGAGCAAGTCCATTGTGCAGAAAAAGAAGGAGGAGGCCAAGCTAAAAGTGGCACAGCTGGATGAAAAGATAATTAAGGAGGCTATTGACAAGGCCAAGGTGGAGTGCAATGTCACTCAGCAAACATAGAAGCAAATGGGTGGAATAGAGTGAGGCTCTAACAAAGGTGCGAGGTCACCTTCAACTAAGACAAAGGAGGAGACAGACAAGCAAACAGAACAACAGGGTGCAGACCCACAAGCAACATCTGCCCACGTTAAGCATCTAAGGGAGCAAGAGAAAGGAGGGTCCATGAAGAAATCAAAGGCTACAAAGTCATCACTGGACCCAATCACCCTCATAGAGGGTGATCTGCATGACATCGATGACACGGTGCAGGATATCACTACGGAGGCCCTACAATAGTTTGAGAAGCAACAACAAATAATCTTGTGGGATATCCAAACCGGTTTGTAGGAGATGCATACCCATGCATCACACGCTGGCACGGTGTCTACCAGCCTTGCTATCAGCACTTCAGAAGCTACCGAGATGATGCACACAAAGGCCTCCAGTGCGATAGTGCTGCCTGATGGAACACTGACCATGGAGAACGAAGCTGACAGGTCCACTGTTAGCACCCTAGAGGGAGTAGGGTTGAATCTAGCAGCAGTCCCTGGTGAAGCACTCCACCTCTTGTAGGATGGAGTAATTGTAGAGCTGAGGGCCCGTGAGCACCATGCCCTACAGGTGATTAGTGAGCAGTGGATTAACAATGAGCAGATGGCACTACAACGACACTTTGCCATTGTCGCTGTGACCAAGGTGACCAATTAGAACAAGTGTATAATACAAGTTGTCGAGGAGGCATGCCGAATAGTCCTAGAGTTGGTCATTCCTGAGGGAGAACTAGTCAAGGTGTGCGTCTGCAAGTTGGCCATGGTGTTGCGTGATGCTCGTATAGAAACTGTGAGGGTTTAGTTGCAGTTGAACCTGCAGATCACAGAGTTAAAGTTGAAGGCCCAACCTTCAACTCTGGGAGAAGTAAAGGAGTAGCAGGCAACCACTGTCACAGGAGCAGCAATGGTGGTTGTCAGTGTAGTAGCAGACTGCACGCAAATTTTTGAGGAGTCATTCATGGTCCTAAAAAGCTTGCAGGAGGACCCTAATGTATAGCGACTGGAGATATAAGTGTTCGCACTATAGTAGCACTATGATGAAGTCAAATGCATAGCGTGAACCATTGCGCTCACACAGAGACTGGCAAAGTTGTAGGAGGCCAATTAGCTGAAGGAATAGGTGGATGCAGTGCTAAACAAGGAAGTAATGTTGAAAGCATGACTGAAGCCCTGGCTAGATGAGGTTTACACAGTGACAACCTCTATTGAAGGAAATATTTCAACTCTACAAGCAACTCAACAAAAGCTTCAGGCCGACAGTTCAGGAGCAGTGACCGAGCATATGGTTGAAGACGCGAAGCAAATGGCTACACAATGCACTTATGAGGTTACAATCATACGAGTCGAGCTGGAAGGTCTTCGCGCTAAGATATCCGCGCTTAATTAGTGACTTGAGGGCGAGTAATGATGTTTTTGTTGGGCACCTATTGGGAACGGGATCCCCAAAGGATAGTTTTGGGGCTAAAAGCCCATGTTTTGGGTTGAATTTTGTAATAAAGTTGTAAAGTCTCCACATTTTGTGGTCGTGGAGCACAAAGGTGACATGAGTCATAAAGGGTTGTTTGCCCTTATTTTTGTAAAGTAAATTTGGCTGTAAAGATCTATCCATGGTCTACGGACCATGGGATTGTATAAAAAGAGCTAAGTAAATAAGCTCTAAGTAGGTTTTGAGAGTCATAAGTTATAGATGAAGTCTTTCGGATGAGGAGAAGAGTCTAAGTTTTGGGTCAGAGCGTAGGTAGAGGCTCTAGAGCTAAGAGTGTAGAGGCCAAGGGTAGAAGTTCGCAGCTGAGTGTGTAGAACCCTGTAACTATGTGTGCAGGGTAGATAAAGTCTGTAATCATCGGAAGATATCAAAGAAGAGAAGCATTCTACAAATTTTGCATCTTTGTTTCCTGTTAATGCATCTTGTCATATTGTGTATGAATTTAATTTATAATGCTTATGTGATGTGTGAATGTATGTAGTTACATTGGTTAATTGGATGCAAGTAAGAACATTTGTTTACATGGTGCTAACTGTGATTGTTTAATAAGATAAGTAAGATACTTGAGCTCGTTTGGAAATCTGTACGATACGCTTCCCTAGCAGAAAAAAAGTACCTAAAATGATAGGTTAGGGCTGTGCGAAGGTCAATCGTACCCTTTCATGAAGGTACTGAAAGGCACAGTAAAGGGCTAGATATATGGAGCCATATAACTCAACGACCTACACAAAATCAAGAATGGAAGGAATAAACCGACATCACGACCATCTCACCGTGTGGAAAATTGGTTCCAACATCTCCCCATACTACTTCAGGTGAGACTTTGGCTTGTGCTCTACGGGTTGATGCTGAAAGGGCCAGTATTGTAGGGATTTGTTTGGCTAACTAATGCTAAACCTAGGTTAGGCCCAACCAAGCCAACACAGGTTATCATGGATCTGGGGTTCGACACAAATGTTTTTCCAAAAAAAACATGGGAAAAAATTAGGAAACCTACACTCCAGTGGTCTACAATCCAGTTAAGGATGGCAAATCAATAGAAAATCATCCCAATGGGGAGGCTACAACGGGTAACCATTGACATTGAAGGCACGATCGCACTGGTAGATTTTGAAGTAATAGAGATTGTGGATGATAGGTAATCAATGTCAAGAAGCAAAATATGATATTTGAAAAGAAATCGCTCTGGGTAGTGGTGCCATTGGATCCTACAAAAGGACCACACTATATAGAACTAGTCCATGACTATGAAAGTGATGACAATTTGGACCATATTTACAAGATAAAGGTGCGACACCAAGATTGGGTAAATCTGACATCAGATGGATGTATTGCATGGGACTACGAGAGCTCTTGCACATCAAATTTAAATGAAGAACTAGAGCACTGGCAGAACCAATTGCATGAAGTATCTACGCTGTGTTGTAATATGATGACCAAGTCATTGCACTTCGTATCATCAGAGGTAAGGAATTTGCCTCAATATAATGGGCTAACTGACATTCATCACTTTTTGGATGCATTTGAAAGAGAAGTGTTGGAGAAGCATCACTTCCATGCCTTGGATTGGGCACTATGTTCTACGCCCACAAGCTGGTGGGGTACACACCAGGATAATTTCAGTTATTTGTGCGACTATAGGAGGATGCTGAGAATACATTTTGGACAGTTGAAAGTATGGATGACAGACAAGTATGATAGAAGGGATGATCTGTGCGACCAGCTAGCCAAATGGACTAAGGCTTATGGAGCAAAGCCCTAGCCTAAATGGGCACATCTGTTTTGTCATACACTGGATGTCATACCAATGAATTAGTACTTGGAAATAGAGCTCCGCCATCGCATTGAAGAATGGGATGTCTTGCGCCAAGGGTTTATAATGATGTTCAACTGAGGATGGGTTTGACTGTATTGACGCGATGCTACAAGAGGTCAAAGTAGTGATATTTAGGATATCGTAGGATCCTTTGGACCTGATTCAACTTGATTGGACTACCCATTTGAGCCATGCGCTGGAATGTTATAACGTGATCGCTGAAGAGGAAGACGAGGATCCCAAAAAGATTAATATTCTAGAAACCGAGGGTCACCCCAAGGTTGAAGGTCCATAGATAGAGGATCCAGACATAACCATGCCATTAAAAGTTAGGTAGATCAACATTGGCACAGAGGTGGAGCTGAAATTTGCGAATATTAGGGAATATTGGGATGACACAACAATAGATAAGGTCATTGAGCTTCTCCACGAATATGAGGATTTGTTCCCCATAATTTTTTCTGATCTGAAGGTAATAATAGGAGACTCGAGTGTCATGAAGATCACCTTGAAATCAGACGTGAAACCTGTGAAACAAAGACCTTGTCGCCTTAATCCAAAGTATAAGGAAAGAGTCCACGTTAAGTTAAATAAGAGGCTTGTTGCAGGTATTATTGAGCAGGTAGAAGAATTTGATTGGGTAAGCCAAATGGTGGCTCAGGGAAATAAAGATAAAGAAGAAATAAGGATATGCGTGGATCTCTAGAAATTGAATTACGCTTGTGTGCATGATCCTTTCTGGACCCCATTCACTGACGAGGTCCTGGATAATGTAGGCAACCAAGAAGCATACTCTTTCACTGATGGGTTTTCTAGGTACCGTCAGATCAAGATCGTGCATGAGGATAGAAGCAAGACAACCTTCATGATTGAGTGGGGATGTTTTCAGTACACTGTGATGCCTTTTGGGCTGAAGAATGCACCAACAATCTTTTCACACATAGTGATTATAGCATTCAAAGAATTCACTCATAAGTTTCTAGAGGTATACCTTGATGACTAGAGAGTGTTTGGATTGGTCAAACGCCATGTGGAAAGTCTACTCTTGATGCTAGATACATGTAGGCGATAGAAAATCACACTCAATCTGAAGAAGTTTCTATTTTGTGTCCCTTTTGGGATCTTACTGGGTCATGTGGTATGCTGACAAGGATTGATGGTAGACCCTAGGAAGATTATGGTGATAATCAACTTGGAGGTGCTGAGGAATGTGAAACAGCTACACACAACTCTAGGGCATACCGAATACTCTAGGAAGTTCATCAAGACCTATGCCCAGATCACCGTGCCTATGGAGAAATTGTTGAAAAAGGATGCTACGATATATTGGAATGATGAATTTTAGAAGAGCTTGGATGTGCTAAAAGAGAAAATGGTCACCACACTAATCCTAGTGTTCCTGAACTGGAAGAAGGAATTTCATGTGCATGTGGATGCATCATGTATTGTGCTGGGGGGCATGTTGACATAGGACAATTAGGGAGAACTGGATTACCCTATAACTTTTGCAAGTAGGAAGTTGTCTAAATCAGAGAAAAATTATTCCACGATAGAGCGCAAAGGATTAGCTATGTTGTATGTGCTCCAAAAGTTCAGGCACTATTTGTTGGGTGGACATTTTAAGATGTATGCGGACCACTTTGCATTGAAGTACTTGGTCAACAAGACTATGTTGGGGGAAAAAATATGTAGGTGGATGCTATTGTTCCAGGAGTATGACTTTGAAGTTATTGTGAAGCCAAGTCGATTAAATGTGAGACCTGATCATTTGTCGGGCATTAAAACGAGAGAGGAACCTACTAATTTGGAGGAAGGGTTGCCGGACATGCAACTCTTTGTGGTGCATGTCATAGACAATCACTTTGAAGATATTATCCACTTCCTGACAACAATATCAGCTCCAGAAGGTTATAGAAGTCAATAGAAGAAGGAACCTGTAGTGCGCACGATAGAAGTTTCTATCATTGCAAGGAACTTATACAAAATGGGGTTAGACAAAATATTGCAACGTTATGTGCCTGACTTTGAACGAAGCAGTATCTTCTCCAAGGCTGACGGACGAGCTACAACAGGACATTATGCAGGGAAAGTAACAACGCAGAAGGTTCTATGTGTTGGGTTGTGGTGTCCAACCCTGCATAATGATTCGAAAGCATATTTTAGGGCATGTGACACATGTCAAAGGACTAGCATACTGTCACTGAGGGATGAACTACCTCTGATGCCATAGGTGACATTACAACCATTTGAGAAATGGGTGATTGACTTTGTGGGTCCAATTCAGCCTCAAGGAAAGAATACAGGTGCACAGTACATCATCACCACGACTGATTACTTGACCATTTGGGTGGAGGCAAAGCGTGTGAAGGACTGTATAGGCATGAGAAAAATGAAGTTTATTTTTGAATATGTGTTGACAAGATTTGGCTGTCCAAAGATATCGATAAGCGATGGCGGTACACAATTTATTAACGAAACAATCACCGTGTTGACAGAAGAATTTCAGGTGTATCATCAGAAAGGTACACCTTATCATCTGTAGGTTAATGGGACAGTAGAAGCATTCAATCATATATTAGATAGCACAATGACAAAGGTTTGAAATTCTCAGAGAAATGGCTGGGATGTGCACATACCTATGGTGCTATGGGCCTACATAACGACTTGCAAGAAGCTGACCGGGGAAACGCCTTTTAGACTCGTGCATGGCGTAGAAGTTGTAATGCCAATGGAATACATTATACCTAGTTTGCACATATCAGTGCTCATGAGAATGGCGGACCGTGAAGCTCTGGAAGAGATGCTCGCACAGCTAGAGAGCTTGAGAAGGACCGATTTCTAGCTGGATTTCATCAACAACTTCAAAAGGAGTGCGGAAAGGCATGATGCCATCTGCACATCAAACTGTGCACCTTCAAGGTAAATGATCCAGTCTTGTTATATGACAGTAAATTTGATAAATTTCTAGGGAAATTTATGATGCACTAGCTAGGGCCATATGTCATCAAGGAGATTACTCATGGTGCAGCAATTCAGCTAGTTAAATTGAATGGAGAACCCTTCCCAGGGAAGGTGAATGGCAGCCAATTGAAGCCATACACCAATGATCTAGCTAGGTGACTATATGAGGGAAGCACTGTCTTAGTGCTCTAGGTAGCTGAAAGGAAGTGTGGGACTAAAAACTAAACTACCTAGGTGGGAGAGCTATGTGATCGGGGAACTACGCAAAACAAAGATATGTCATAGAGCCCACAGAAGTGCACAGGAAGTTGCGCTACAAAAGGAAAAACCACGCAAGATAGTTGGAAAGTGATCGTTAATGTCACTGTTCATGATTTGACGATGAAAAAATGGCCAAAGGGAGTGCGGGGGTGGCATTTAATTCAAAATTTATAGACAAGATATTTGAAAATCTACCACCAATCTAGCATTAATGAACCGATTTTGTGGGGAATGGTCAGATTTGAATTTGAAAGTGCTTATAAATTACAAGTGATCAGCGAACAAAATGTCAACAATGCCCAACTAACCATGCAGAGAGACTCTGCCTTGAACCTTGTCAAAGACATTACAGATAAGAACCAACGCATTATGACTTTCATAACTGAGGCGTGCAGGACTGTCTCGGAGTTGGGCATTCCCGAGGCTGAGCTGAATGTTAAACATGATGAGCTGATGAAGTAGCAGTTGTCCAAGTTGAGCTCGGAGGTCTTCGTGATAAGATCTCTCCACTAGGCAAGTGACTCGAGGGCGAGTCAACATGTTTGTGTTGGGGTCCTATTGGGAACGGGTCCCCTGGGGGTCAATTTTGGGGTTAAAAAACCAAGTTTTTAGGTATAAGGCCCAAAGTTTGTATAAAGAAATGTAAAGTCTCTGCATTTTATGGTCACAGAGTGTGAAGATATCTAAAGTCAAAAGGGGTTTTCCACCCTTAGTCTAGATAGGTTTTGTCGGTTTTGGAGATCCGCCCTTTGTCCATGAATCATGGGATTATATAAAAAGGAGGTATTAGAGGAGTCTAAGGGAAGTCGAGGGGGAAGTAGGAATACGGGATGAGTGTGTAAAGAGCTAAGAGCGAGAATGTTAGTGGAGGAAGAGGATCTACAACTGAGTTCACAAAGGCCTAGGGTAGAAGTTTGCAGTTGAGTGCGCAGACTCCTACAGCTTTGTGCACATGGCAGATAAAGTCTGTACCCAGAATCCGAGTCATCAATAAAGAGAAGTATTCTGAAATTGCTGTGTACTTTCCATTTGTGCGTGCGTAATTTTACTTTTGTTATGAATGTCGTGTTTATGCTATATTAAATACTAAGGTTATGAATTACTGCTATATTGATGTGTGAATCTATGTATTTCACTTTGTCATATGAATGCAAGTAAGAATACATGTTTACGCGAAGATAATTGTACCTCTTGTTAAAGTTAACTAATACTTAAGCTAATCTAGGTAGAGATGGAAGTAAGACTAATTATAGGAGCGTGTAACCACCTGAACTATCTATTTAGGTTCTGCGGAGGAAGATCAGAGACTTCCGTAGAGGCTCCAAGGATGAATAAGAGAATTATATTGATAAGTCCTAAAGGGCTTATCGATCTGCGTGAAGGTGCCACAAAGGTCTAAAAATCAACATCACAACCATCTTAGGGTGCAGAAACTTGGTTCCTACATCCCCTCCTACTGCTTCGAGTGAGACTTCAATCCGTACTCTCAGATTGATGTCGAAAGGGCCACTAGTGTAGGGATTTGCTTGGCTTCTTAACGCTAAACCTCAGTCACGGCCCGTCAAGCCAACATGACCTTTACATCAAATGATAGATACGACATTTATAACAAAGACCAAAGACCTTAATAAAACCATTATAGTCATCAATAACTATCATACACCATATATGATCTTCACCATATGCAATTCATCATCAAATATCTAAGATAGAACAATGTAGCATTAATATCATCAACTCATGACCTACTATGCAACAACAACACCATAAGAGAGGACCAAGCATATTATCCTAAAGTAATATAGGAAATTGTAGCATCATGCTTCAATATGCCATGTTTCCAAGTATCATTCAAAAGATGTAGTAGTAGCACATAACCATGTCTTCGCAACATCATTCTCTTGGCCCAAATTATTCATAAGAACAATTATCATGCCAACACCACTTCATCAAGAGCTATTACATCAATATAATCAACTATTCATCATAGTATGAGATAACAAGTTCATAATTCAAGAACTTCATAAGCAACATCACCAAAGAATGAGTATGTATGAAGTAAACATAATGCCAACAATTCATTATTACAAGCATAGAAAATTCTCTCCCTAAACATGTGCCAACTATCCACTGTTAGATATGATCATATCATTTCATATATCAATTAGGATATTAAAGAATCTTCATCAACCAGTTATCCATCAAGTCATCAAAAAACTTATACAAGCCAAAGCCGCTTTCAAATAACATCAACAGATTGTAACCTTCAACCATCAAAATAGAAAAGCCAATTGATAATTGACTAAAGCATATCACACTCTTTTCCTGATTATGTCCCATTGTTTCTTCATCAAACCAAAATATATGCGACTATTCAGTTTAGAAATCACGTATACATGTGACTTGACTTGATACGATCCATGTACAGAAAATGAAATACTAAAATTTCACACTTTCAGCTCCCCCTGAGTTTGTTCTCTTTGTACCTATTTACTGTTACTACACCATAGGCACTATTAGTAGTATAAGCAGCATAAAAATAAAAAACAACCATGGGAATCAACATCTGTTACTCCCCCTAAGATTACACATCACTAATCCCGAGGACCTGATAACCATATTCTATTTTTATGAGGTCAAGTACCTCTCATGACTTCTACAATCAATGTTAGAAATATTCATTTAAGAAAAAATACTGCAATAGGAACCATCTTCTTTTACTCTAAGTCTGAACCTTTATCATATCTATGAGAATTTCATTCTTCAAACACATATAATTTGTCTCAATTTATATATCCTCTTATTATGACTTTTCCATTTACTTCATTCATAACCTTACACTTGGTTGATGTAAAAACAACTATATTTCCCTTATCATCCATATTTGTTACACTTAGAATATTCTTCTTTAGCCCTTGAACTAATAAAGCATCAGTTGATTCTCTAGTTATATTAATTCTAGATTTACCTTGTCCTAGAACCTTTGCTGAAACATCAGTTCCAAGAATAACGTTATCATGATGGTTCTTCCTAAGAGACTCCATTTTACTCTTATCTCGAGTCATGTGATGATAACATCCACTATCTATGTACCATTCATCTTCATCTTCAAATGAGCAGAGAGCAAGACAACACCTTATCTGTTCTTGTTTTTCTTGCTTATTGGTGGATCCAACTTTTTCAGATTTTCTGATATTAATGATCTTATCTGGTTGCTTACCATGTTGTCTGTGGTCATCCATAGACTTTTTCCTGCATGCTTTTGCTACATGCCCAAACTTGTTACAAGCATAACATATTATATGTTTCATATTTATTCTATTGCAATTAATGGCTTTGTGACAAAATATATTGCAAGCAAGACAATATCCCTTAAAGTACCTGGAAGATGATGATGTTTCTATGAGATGATTATTAGCATGAAAGGTTCTACTCCTGCAATTGGTTTCAATGTGTCCGTAACTATGACATATAGAACATTCGACATTATTTATCAGAGGAGAAAATCAATTAACACTTCTATAGTCATGAGAAAATGGTTTCCTTTGAATATTTTCTTTCCTTAGTTGTTGATGAGGTTGACTTCTTATCTCTTTGTTGAACATTATATATTTTGCATTAGAATTCCTTGCCTCATCTTGTGAACTAGATTCTCCTTCAACAGTTTCATGAAAACCAAGACCAAATTTACTAGTAGGAGACATTTGATTACTAAGAATGTCATCCAAAATCTTAGTACTATCTTAAAATAACAAATGTTTATCCTTGTCTTCTAATTTACCTTTTAGGATATTTACATCAACCAGATATTGATTTTCCTTCTTCTTCATAATTTCTTCAATCTTTCTTCCTTCATCCACTTCTTGTTTTAAGTTGAGAATATCTTCTTTCAACCCATTTTATTTTTCTTCAAATGCTTGTAGTAATTCTTCATTCCACTTCTTCAACTTTTTAAGATCTTCTCTTAGAGAGACGACCTCAGCTTCAAGACATTCACAATATTGGTTAGATACCATTGATCCTTGTTACCATAAGGTTGTAACTTATCGTTAATATTAACAATATTTTTCGAAGAAACTCCATCTGTCATTTTGGATACATGGTTACATTCAAGATTACCCAAGAAATATCTCGTTGGGAATTATTCATCTATGGATTGTGACTTATCCAACACTTGCTTTGCAGTAGTATAATGCATAACATTAATCAATATTGAATCATATATACTAAAAACGATGTCACTCAAAACCTTACTATCCTTTTGCACTTTCTTATCTGATGGAGGAAACTTGGTGCAACCATTTCACACTAGATGCCAGACATCAAGATTCATTAGATTATACTTCATCTTTCCTTTCCATTGTTGATAATTATGTTTGCTTAACATAGGCACATCTACATTGTTCATTGATTCTCACTTCCTTGATTTGTTGCTTCTAGACATTTACTTTCACTTTTACCCATAAGTGCAAGCTCTGTGGTTTCACTATCATCATTGCCATCATTGTTACATAGACAAGAAAATGGATCACATTTTGAACAAAAACCCATACCTGATGATGCTTCGTCTTCTTCATTCTTGATCACTAGAAAGTGGTTTGCTCCCAAAATTGAATAATTACTAACATCTGTAACTGTTACTACATCTGATATATTCCTATCAAATTTTTTAATAACAGTAACCTTTCCTTCTAGACCATCAAATTCATTATTACTTTTATATTCAAATGCCATAAGTAAGTGACAATCTTGATCAGACTCACCTTCTTCACCATTTGAAAGACCATCACTGCCTTCATGTGTACAAAGGCTTCTCTTGTTTTCAAACCTCTTCCTATCTATTTTGGTAGCTTCTTTTCCTTTCTATTAATTTTCTGTATAGGACATTTAGCAGCATAATGACCAACTCTACCATAGGAAAAAAATTTAAAAGGAAGTTTACCTATGAATCTTCCAATACCCACTTGGAGTTTATTTATGAAGTTTGACTCTTCTTCTTCTGATACATGCCCTAATTCTTCCTTCTCTTTTCCTTTTGTAGTAGCTTTGGATACTTCTTCTATCATATCTAAAGGACCACCTTTCCCCATCTCAAATGCTATCAATATTCCATGGAGTTGATCGAGTGTGAGAATTTTCAGATTCTGCATTCCTTCAATAGCAGATACTTTGATTTCAAACTTCAGAGTTAGAGATATCAAAATATTTTCAATAATAGAAGCATATTTTATTTCACCAATATTTCTCATGGAATTGACAACTTCATCTACTTGAAGAAAAAATTGAACAATGCTTTCATCATCATGCATTTTCAATGTCTCATACTATATTCTAAATGTTTGAAGTTTAGCACGTTTTACCTTGGTTTTGCCTTCATAAATTTGGATAACCTTATCCAACATTCCCATTGATGTGTTCAAATGCATTACCTTCACAAACTTGGTCTCAGCTAGGCTTCCCAAGATGGCATTTACAACTTTTGCATTGGTTTTATATTATTTCTTTCTTCCAGTTTCTAAAGGAATAGAGGCTGGATATTGATATCCACTTTCAACGATCTCCCATACATCAGATCCTAGTGCCTGCAAGTATGCTCTCATCTAACTTTCAAAAATAAAAAGTTAGTTCCATTAAATATAGGAAGTCTGATAGAAAATACTCCTTTGTGACTACTCATCTTGATGGATCTCCTTCAAGTGATTAAGCTTTTGCCAAAGGACCTTCCTTGATTCAAACTCTTGGGAAAAATACTAAGAGAGGGGTGGGGTGGTGAATCAATATTTTCAAATCATTAAACTTTTCAATTTCATTTCCTGATTTCTATACACGAATTTATGGAAGTGAACCCATGTGTGTCTGCAACTATTCTTAAGACAACTCATGTATATCCAGTAAAATTACCTTTCAGTTAATTCATCTTCTATTTATTTTGATCTAGTGCATTAGTACTTCATTAAACATTAAATAGACAATAACCATGTGTAGTAAGAACAAAATAGACCATAACACACATGAATGCAAATATTTAAGGCTGAAACCCAATGCAGGAAAAAACCACATGTTGTTGTCATCTATGTATTCTTTTTAAAATAAAGAAAAGCTTTTACAATATTGTACTGGAGTAGACTCGTACCAGTACGTAGGCACACACTTGCAGAAGGCTACAAACTTTGCTTGTTATCTCACTCATACTGGAAGGAAACTCCAACCCCTTGAATATTTTACTGGTGTAAATTCATACTAGTACGCAGGCACCCACCACTAGAAGGCTACAACCTTCACTCGTTTCCCAACTCCTACTAGAAGGGAGTTCCAACCCCATAATCTGATTTACCAACTACCATTGGAAGGAATATTTGACTCCCTCGTTGAAGGTTCCAACCCTCAACACCTCTGGGGACCACGTTTCATAAATTTTCATACTAGACCCACTACCAACACTTAAGTTCAATGCCCATCATCAAACTAAAACTTATCAGTGTAACTCAATCATCAATCTCTGATCCAACTAAAGACACCAATCAATAGAAATAACCAAAAACTCAATTGATCAACTAGAATAGTTAGGTCACTATAAGTAGAATGCCAAACAACATAATGCAAATCACAAAAACCAGATTTTGTTACTGCAAACCCTGATCACTCATCTATCAAAATATGTACACTACTTTGCAGTAGAAAATCTGCATATGTACACACTTTCCCTGAAGCATACCTGCATACACATCTTTAACTACTCAAACTTGAAAACTAGACCATTCTTACTCTAAAACAAACACTGAATCATACATAGATTTGTTGCATCATTATGAGAGAACTGTAGAACCTTCACTGATCTTTAATCACAATCTATAAGTCACTTCATCATTCTTCAATCAATCAATCACTAATTAAAACATCATTATTTAAGCTCAAATCATCAAGAAGACTTCATTGGAAGATAACAGAAACACATCAAAACTGATTAAATTGATCAAACATCATTTTCATCAAAATCCTACTTTATGTATGCGCTTTTTTCAAAGCATATCCGCGCTTTTTAGGAGACAAACCCACGTGTATGTTACTTACCAGAAACACACTCGCATGTGTATGTACCTTGCAGGCTATAAAACCAACGTACATATCTATAAATTTAGAATCAAATCTTCAATGCAACACAACACTTCAGACATACCTAGATCTGGGCATACACAAAGAAAACACGTGTTATGATGCTATCAACACAAATCAGATCATCTCATAATCATGATTGTCATCTCATATCTATTGGGTTTGATCCATCATCAAATTCCTAGGTGTATACTTAGTTTATATCAAGCAAAGAATCAATAGCCCATTACATGGATATCTAGTTCATATCTAACTATTCATAATATTTCCATCACTTTCACACTTACTACCACTTTGACCGTCATCACCTTATATAGCTTAAGCCTTTATCCAATACCTCAGGTCAAAACCATACTCCAGCCATTGGTTTTCTCAGAAGGGATGAAAAAATTTGTTATTGGGCTCAATACCATAGGGAAATACCATGGTAAGGACCCTTGGTATTTAGAATACCATGGTGAATAAAATGTACATGCCCTTTCTTCTTCATACTCGAATGTTTATGTGGCTTTTCTTAACAAAACTCGCGTATACTTCTTGAAATTTCAAATTTATCATTCCTTTGCTTCTGAACTGTTATGACTTTGTCAAAACACTTTGGCATATTTGTAGACACATCCTATTGACACCTGTATCAAGTTGGTTTCCATCAAAGAATCAACTCATCAAGTAGGTTGTCATCAAGGACAACTTATCAAGCAAGTTTCCATTCATCGGGTAGGTTGGCATCAATGACAACAGATAATTCATAATTCCAACAATATTATGTATTATTTATTGATTCTGGTGAACTGGAAAGATATGTACAAGAAATGCAGATAGAAACCAGGAAGAAGTGGGAGAAATCAATGAATAATAGATGGACTCCTTGATGCATAACCAAACTTGTGACTTAGTCAAGTTTTCCTGTGGGTAAAACAACATTGTAGAATAAATGGGTTTATAGGTTGAAGGATGAAGATGGAGGAAAATAGAGTTATAACGCTATACTTGTGGTGAAGAGGTTTGCATGAAAGAAAGGTATAGACTTTGATGAAATTTTTTCTCCTGTTGCTAAAATGACCTCAATCAAAACTATTTTAAGTCTAGTGGCAACAAACGATTTCCATCTTGGGTAGTTAGATGTAAAGACATCCTTTCTCCATGGGGATTTGGAGGATGAAATATATATGTAGCAGCCACAAGGGTATGAGGTCAAAGGGGAGGATAAATTAGTTTGCAAGTTGAATAGGAGTTTCTATGGCCTAAAATAGGCTTCAAGGCAATGGTATCTAAAATTTGACAAGTTTATGTCTGGACAAGGTTATACTATATTTCATTCTGATCACTTTGTTTATACTCAAAACCAAAATGATGGAAGTTATATTATATTTATATTTTATGTGGATGACATGCTTGTTTTAGGGTCCAACACACATGAAATAAATGTGCTCAAAGGAAAATTAGCAAATTAATTTGTAATGAAGGATTTGGGTGCTGCAAAACAAATCCTTTGTATGAGAATAACTAGAGATAGGAAAAATCACAAATTAACATTGTATCAGAGTGAGTACATAGAAAAGGTGTTGGTTAATATGCATAATCCAAAACCAGTTAGTACACCTTTGGCTAGCCATTTCAAATTAAGGAGATGTGTCCCAAGTGCTAGGAAGAGATAGATTATATGTGTAAAATTCCATATGCATTAGGAGTTGGAAGCTTAATTTATGAAATGGTATGCACAACACCTAATATTGCACATGTAGTGGGAGTTGTAAGTAGGTATATGAACAACCTAGGAAAATAGCATTAGGTTCCAATGAAGTGGATTCTTAAATATTTTAGAGGTAACAAAAATCAAGCATTGCTCTACATGGATATGTTGATATAGATATGTCTCCTGATAGAGATAATAGGAGGAGTACCACAGGGTATTTTTTTACTGTAGGTGGAACAACTGTCAGCTAGGTTTCAAAATTGCAAAACATTGTTGCACCTTTCAACAATGGAAGCAGAGTATGCTGTTGCTACATAGGCTAGTAAATAAATGATTTGGCTACAAAGGTTTATGGATGAGTTGGGAAAGTAGCAAGATATGGGCACATTATACAGTGATAGCCAGAGTGCCACTCATCTTGCAAATAACTCATCATTTCATTCAAGACTAAACATATACAACTCAAGGACCATTTCATATGGTCAGTGTTGGAAGATGGACAATTGAAGCTTAGAAAGGTACATACTAGCCAAAATCCTGCAAACATGTTGAAAAAAGTTGTGACCAGGGAGAAAATGAGATCCTAATCAATTTCAATTGGTCTTCAAGTATGATGATGAATATGATAAACAACCAGGTCAAAAGTGGAACCATTTTCCAGCAAATTAAGTTGTGGTGGAGTTGTTATAATCAGTCTCCAAGTGGGTCATTATTCGTTGTGTAGCCTGATTATCTTCTTGATTCATAGGTCTCAACCACGTTGGACCCTAGTTCCTAAATGGGGTGGAAATAACACCCATATGATAGCGTCCAAAGGGGGGAAATGACTACTTTTAAAGATCCTCCCTTGGGTGGGGGTTTAGGTGCAATGCCCCTGAAGATAAAAATAGATGAAAATTTTCCTTCTAAAATATTGAAATTTCGTAGTCAATCTGGTCCATTCATTAGATGAATGATATGATGGTAGACGTTATGTTAATTTAGGGTGTTTTTCCCTATAAGGAAACCCTCATTTTATATGAGGGAACTTTATTACGGTTGTTTATGATTATTTTGAGAGAGAGAGGAGGAGGTTGTGTGAGAGCGAAGAGGAAATTATAGTGGATCTGTTGTAGGTTGCATCGCTTCATTTTTCTAGATAATATAAAAGGAAGGAATAGTTATTTACCAATGGATGTAGCCAAAGTTGGGTGAAACACGTATATATGCATCTCTCTTGTTTTATGTATTTCTGTAATATTTTATGTGGTACATTGATCTGTAATATATAGCCTTCTAACACTTGGAGGTTGTGACTACACAGTGCGTAGTTCCAGGAGGTAAGGATGGATGAATGGGGATTGATACTACACATTGCACAGTTGAAGAGGGAAAGATGATGAATGTTCGATCAAGCCAGTTTTGAAGACAAGAGCACTTAAAAAATTAACAAGGTGGGGGATCAATGAGACAAAATGGTGAGATCAGAGCATGAGAAAGTATTGAACATGATAGACACACTCAAAAAAATAAAACACATGATAATACGACACTAAACACCAAAAACTAACATGCATCCATTGAAACGACAACAAAACGACACTCACCTCCAAGTGCGACACTTAAGATACACATCGCAACACAAGTTTCGTCTACAACCAAAAAGTGTGTTTAGTTGTGGGAGAGTGTCTAGAGCATATCCTTATGATATACAAGATTAACTAATGTATAATAGTGCACTAGAGCTTCCTCTAGCATCACGCAAAAGTGTGACACATGTAGGAGTGAAAACAGTCAAAAGAGACACTTGTGACAATATGAGTAAGTGAAAATGACACTTGCAAAGGCTAAAGAAAGTGAAAGCAACACATGTTAAATCAAAGAGAAAGAAAAATAGACACTTGTGAAAGTGAAAGAAAGAAAAAAAGACACGTGAAAGTGAAAGAAACACTTGCAAAAAAGAAAAATTGTGTAAAACAACAATTGAGAAAACTCATTGGAATGATGATACAATTTCCATCAAAAGTGAGAGAGAGTGTCAAATAATGTTGCACATTTACTTTCCATGGCGATTGCATAGTGTAGTGTATTTATGAACTATGCATTCATTATCACCCAAGGTTGCATAATCACTATCATTAGGAGTTTCAAATTCATTATCATAAGCCAATACACAATCATTGTCTTCAAGGGCTGTGAAAATCCTATCTTCAATGGTAAACATTAACTACTGAGCTTGTAAGAAAGATAATGCATTGAAATCTAAGCATATGTAAGAAAGTGGTTTCAATAGTTAAACTATCAGAAGAAGGTTTAAACACTCAAAAAAACATGAACCGATCATGAAGAAACTATTATTAACATGGAACGACAAATCGTAAGATCACAAGGAGGCTCCAAAATTCAAGTGTAGGAAAAATTAAGAAGGGTGTTTGTCACAGTGACAACAGAGCCTTGTGGAGGTAATTGGCCTAAACATTTGTTAAAGAATGGGGAAACTAATCAAATATAATGAAATTCCATTTCATCTAGAAGTGTTGATTAAACCATTTGAGAAGTGGGCTTTGGATTTACATAGGCTCCATTACAACAATCTCAAAGAAGAAAAATTATATTCTCGTGTGCATTGAGTATCTCACAAAATGGATTGAGGCGAAGGCTTTACCTTGAGCTAATGAGCTAGCAATAGAAAACTTTCTTTATGAATACATTTTAACAAGGTTTGGCATACTTAGAGAGATCTTCATGGATCATGGGACACAATTCACATCCAAAGTTATCAAATCAATCACAAAGTAGTACAAAATAAGTCATGGAAATTCTACCCCATATCACCCTCAAGTAAACTGTGAAGTGGAGTCCGCCAACAAGTTATTGGAAGCCTTTCTCACAAAAATAGTGTAGATTCATCATAAGGATTGGGAAGATTGGTTAAATGAAGTTCTTTGGTCTTACAAGATAACCTAGTGGAGTACCAAAGGATGTACCCCTTATGAATTAGTTTATGGGAAACCTGTCCTCCCTCCTATAAAGTTTCAAATCAAGACTTTCTTATTACCACCCAACTAGGAATGATTTTCACCAAGGTAAATGAAAGAGGTTACTATAGTTAAATGAAATCGATGAGACCAAAAAATATGTGATCTAGAAAACTACATTAATGGAGGAATAAAGAAAGAAATGCCATGACATATTTATTCAAAGGAAATAATTCAGCTAGGAGAAAAGGCTCTCCTCTTCGACTCAAGTTTTATATAGTTTAAAGTAAAATTTACAACTTGGTAGATAGGGCACTATGAAATAGAGATTTTTTTTGAAAATGGATAAGGTCAAATTAAAACCATTGATGAAGGCGAAACTTCTTTTCTTGTGAATGGGTATAAATTGAAGTTCGTTTGGAAGCCAATTTCCAAAGAAGAATTTTTAGTAGATATTTTTCAATATGGTGGCATGGAAGTAGTAAGAGAGGAATATCATATTCCCACCCCTTATATTTGTTATTGAATCCTTTCTCTTAGAAAAACAAGTAATAATAAAATCGGGCCTAATTGTGAAAACCACTAGGTGGCACAGTTGGGCCAGTTTTTTATTTTACTAGTTTTTGACAAGTTGAATTCATTGTTTCTGTAAGTTTCTAATTTTTCCAAATCATATTTCTTCAAATTTTTAGTGTTATCGTTTTAGTTAATGGGTGTTCCCTGAAGGCCCTCCTTCTAATGAAAATTTTCCAATCAACTCTAATACATTATCCAGGATAAAAGGTTAGAGACTGTTTACAGTACCTAGAGGCTTGCATACATTAATGGTTGGTTCTCTTGTCAATAATCAACAAGAATACATCAATGTCTTGTGTTCACTGGATCTTGCAAGTGACTCAACATTAGTGTATTTATTCATACCTTGCAGGATGTATTGGGTTACCTTGGCACTCATCGTCATCAAAGTTGAGCAACCTCACATCAGTTAATAACATACATTAACAGTCAGTAATTTGATGATTCCTTCTCATGCTCGACTTCAACGCCTCTATTTTCATGTTGAAGGATTGTACATGGATTGGATGGGATGCGTGAATACCTATTTTTTCATCTTACTACAAAAACTATAGGTTTCAAGGTTGGTGATGAAAAGAGCATGAAAACTATTGAAATGGAGAAAAATTGACAATTTACTATAGACTTTCTTTTACTAGCCCAGATTCCATTAGAAACAGTTTGTTTCCTCATGCCTTAACCTACCATGAATATTTAAGTGTCAATATCAAAAATTGGATGGTAAATAATCAACAATATTGTAGAGCACATTACAACATAGGGTAGGAACACCATTCAATCATCTGCAAAACATAATAGCCATATTTTTTCTAGTAGCTCCACTGAATTTTGCATATTACATGAGTTACTCAATCTTGGTATCCATATCAATAGATGGATATGTTGTAGAACCCTTCGATTTTGGTAATTGTTGTATAATGATAATTTATTTTAGGGAATTTCAATTCATTAATTGGTCAACAAGTGTTGGACGAGTGGAACTATGGGATTTCATGGTTTTGACGACAAACAAATAGTATAATCATTCCCTGTCATGTCAATAGGATTAAAGGATTCTTAAAGGAAATTATAGTAATGATAAATCTCACTTTTAACTCCATGGTTGACTTGGGAGAAATGTATAGGACAATTTTTATCACCTTACACATGTAAATAATAACTGTTAACGCATTATATATCTACACTGCCACCTTATCTAGTTACCTGTATTCTAAATATGTTTAGCGTATCCATGCGGCATCATGATTTGAATTATTTCAAATCAATGTAACTCTCATATAAGTCACCAATAATGTAAAGGTTCTAACTTTTACCATTCACCGTTTTTCCTAGTTCAATTTTCACAATGGTGAGAAGTTGAGATCAAGTTAAACCCCCATACAGTAGAATATTATGTCAAAGAATCTCATGTTGCATTATGAACCAAGTGGGCTTGAGTTCCTTAACAATTTTCCATAAGCAAGGAATTTTTTTTGAGCTAGGATGGATTCCCTTCTAAGAAAATTTTCAGTGGCATAATTTCTAAGGTACCCAAGATTTTGCATAGAATTTCAATAAGGATGTACCCTGTTTCAATCAATTAGAATTGGTTTCCTTAGAATAATCAATCACCCAAAACACTAGTCTTCTACAAGGAAGATAATTCTATTCAAAAAATCACTTAAAGAATTAGACTGCAATCAATTTATGGTGCGAGAACATTGGAACCCAAATTGGAGCAAAGGAGTCCCTCACTCATGGATCAAAGAAAAGGGGCATGAAGCTCTTCACCTGGTGCATAAGTATATTAGTTGCAAGGGAAGGTATGTTTTGACATTTAGATATCATTTGTGATTTCTCTTGTGCTTTCACTAAAAACAAAATATTAACCTACCTTTTATATTTTAACAAGATTGACTAAAATGGACAAGATTGTGCAAGCTCACCCTAAGCATGTTGAGACCAGTATATTCCATCATGGGTTAATTAATATACTCTTTCTTTTTGTCAAGTTGTCTGTGATCCTCCAGGCTTTACCTATGGCTTGGGGAGATGAAACCCAGGGGCATTTAAGCCGTCAAAGTCATCCAGGGATCGCACCCAACCTGGGCCACACCATCCCTTAGCTAATTGGATTTTTTAGCATGTGTCTTCCCCATAGAATAGGGTACAACCACCCCCCGTGAGGTTTGATCTTCGGTTTCCTTGTTGAAGAGGCCCATACTCAACCAATTATGTTAGTGGGACTTGAGAGGTTAATTAAGATAAGAAACCAAACTTGTAGTCATTTTATTTTATAAGGAGGGTTTGAAAAAAACCCTTCGTTTTTTGTAGAATCCAATAAAATGGGAGAATTATTGAAGGAAGGGTGAGCCACTATACTCAAATGGAAGAAGAAATACTTGGAAGAGGAATATTCTTATGATGAGTTTACAATGGGGGTAGAAGAGCATGTCTTTGTCGAGGCTTAAGGGACACCTATTTCCAAAAAGAATAATCCACAATGTAAAGGAAGTTCTAACTATTGAAGAGAAAGAGTCCCCTATAGAAAATGAAGAGGCTCTGGTGGATAAGAAAAATGTGCATTAAAAAATGGATTTTCATCGAAAGAAGAAGAGGAAGGTCATATAAGAGAAAGGAAAAGACTAGGAAGCATCTAGAGTAACCCTTTATAGGGTTGCTCATGGCAAAAAAAACAATTTGTTGGAATGAAATGAACCATATCATGATTTATATGATGTGATTGTTGTCAAGACTACACCTCACATGCCTTGAATGTGCTCTCTGGACAAGAAGAGTATGAGTTTTGAGGAAGCGACTAAAACTGTAGTGTTTTCTTTGAGCCCAATAATAGGGCCAATACCAGTGGAGACCACCGTGTCTAAGGTATGAAAGGAAATACACCAAAATAATACTCAATCTCACTTATTATAACTTTGATGTGGAAGAGGCTAAAGGGCTTGTGAAAACTATAAAACCTATGATACTCGATGCCTGTAAATTTGAAGGGCTTGAAGTAAATAAAGGAGAACATGTGGCTAATGCCCCAGAGGCATTACAATGAGAAAAGGGACTTGAGAAGATTAATGAAATTTTATTCTCTTGAGCTTAAATATTTCAAATTGCCTAAAGATGTGGAAGTGGTTGACATACTTGAAACATCACAACATAAGAGGGGTAGGAGCAAGAAGATAAAGAACCTTAAGCAATAAGTTAAAAAAATTAGTATCTTGAATAGACATATTGAACAGGAAAATGAATGCATGAAGTAAATGAATGCATGACTTAGAAATGCCAAGGATTGGTCAGCAACCTCAAACTGATTTCTTGCTAGGAGTGGTAATTACTAGTATGAGAAATCAGGCCGGACAGTAATTCGTTGCAAAAAACTGAAGTTAAATATTTTTCAAGAAACATAGAAGAAAGTTTTATTGAGGATTGGAATTATACAATAGCATTCAAGGGGTACAATGAACGAGGACATGCAACAATCTGGGTGTGGGGACGATGGTGAGCCTTAACTTCTACCCATTTATTGCATACATTGCACACCCTTTTTTCCTATAATTTCTTGTTTTATATTCCCTTTCTCCTATACTTTGTTATTATTTCGATTAATTTCATGGCCTTAGTAGTTATGAGTTAGATAAGGTGATTATCTATAATCAAATACATTTCCTCATTAATTAAGTTTGTGTTTTTGGTGTAGTTTCATTGCTTGATTAACCTTGGGTATTGAATATTTTATATGTGTTACAAGACTCGAATTGTTTTATTGAACTACCAAAAGAATATGTGTTATGAAAATCTAGTTGAAATACTAGAATCAACTGAACTATCGGAAGCCACTATAGGCAAACAATTACACCCAATGTTTAATTCCATGCCTAGTTGTTGGTTCAACCACTTGAATCGACACAACTTAGGATCTAAATTTGTTCAAATAGAAAAACCTCTTATCCTAAGAATGAAATTTCAATCTAACATTTTGTTGGACAATCATGACCCATATTTTATTTTTGTACAAGTCATTGATATGGTTGTAACATTTGGTTGCTAGTGAATGGTGTAGAGGTCTCCAAGTTTGGGTCTCTTAGTCCACATTGTTAAAGATTAAGTGATATATATCAACGTAAACAACTCTAAAGGGGTTAGTCATTGTAATAGGAATATTTTTGTAGTGTCCATATCTCAAAAAAAAAAAACTATGTACTATGTAATTTTCGTGTGAATTAATGCAAACAACCTGTTGCTAATGAAATTGTGATTTTATCTTTTATCCTTGTAGTGCTCCGAATGAGGCAGGGCCCCCTAATCTAGGATGCACTCATAGTATCATTAGATTTTACTGGTATATATATGTGTGTGTGTGTGTGTGTGTGTGTGTGTGTGTGTGTGTGTGGTGTGTGTGTGTGTGTGGATGTATATATATATAATATATATATATATATATATATATATATATATATATAATAATATATAGATATAATCTGTGTATCTGTGTGTGTGTGTTGTTTATTGAAGTTTGTTTACGTAGAAAAAATTCCTTTATTTCCACCGTAGTCCTTGAGTTTCATACGTTGTGATAATATGTGTGGAATGGTGTGAGGGCACTTGGTGTCGAGAGTTAACAACCCAGGGAATCCACAAGAAGTCGAAAGACTCAAGGACTCAGACCAGTAACTCTTTAGTTGATTTACTTCATTTTTTGTAAATGATTATTTGGTAGTGCATGACCTTTTTATTTAATTTTTGAGTTACGTGAATTATAGAACCTATTGTACACCCTTAGGATGTTGATGGATGAGATGATCTTATAAGTTATCATTTATTTATCTTTGTGTGGCATGCTAGTGGTGAATTCATGTTCAATTAAGCTCCCGAAAGGTTTGATTATAGCTGAATGTTGTAGTGTATTTTTACTTAGAACCAATTAAACCTATTTTTTCATATATTTTTATAACACCTCGTCATCCTACGAGCCCTTGTTGATAATTTAATCAGAATAAATTTAAGAAATTAAATTTTCCAATGAGACCAATAGAATGAGATTTGAAAGTTTGAAGATGAAGGAAGGTGAGATCATTATTTAATACTTTATTCGAGCTGATGAGGTGTATAATATGATTAGAGGGATTGATGAAACACTTAAGGATGAATTAGTTAAGCATAAATTTTGAAATATCTTCCTATGAGATTTAATGCCAAAATGTCAACTATAGAAGAGATCCAAAATCTGAGCAGTCTAGAAATGGAAGAAATTCATGGAATTCTCACTACATATGAGATGAGAATTAGAAACAAGAAGTTAAAGCCAAAGAAGGATACATTCAAAGCCTCATAGAAGTTTAAATAATGTAATGAATATAAAAATTTCTCCAACTACAAATTAGATCAAGAGATGGCTCAATTTGTAAGAATGTTAAAGTGAGGTTTAGGCAAGTATAAGGTAAGCTACCCTTTAATTGCTTTGATTGTGGAATAATTGGTCACATTAACTCAAAATTCCATTATACTAAATAATAGAAGTAGGAGAAAGATAAAGAGAAAGAGAGCATAGATAAATCTCACAAATATCACAAGAATACGACTTAACAGAATAAGAGGTTCTACTCTAAAGAAGACAATTACTCTTCTAAAGCTAGTAGTGAAAGATAATCTGAAGAACAGCCTGATGAATTCCTTCATATGGATTTGGAATCTTAATTGAAGTTTAAGAATATACCAAACTATGAATAAGAAGTTTAAGACATGGTGGATCTTGAAGCAAAGATTATCAATGCCCTATATGAACTAAAGAAGACCAGAAAAAAGAATGGACAGTTGAAGGAACATCTACTGAGAAAAGAAAAAGGTATGTATCAGTCTAATAATGAAGCCTTTAATCATCATAAAGTAAGATTAAAAGAATTTGTAAAGCTTAAATATATTCTGGTAGAACAATTAAAAGAAAAACAAAAGAGCCATGATAGATTAGAAGATGAGAATGAACTTCTCAAGCTATAATTGTCCAAGAACCAAGAAAATGTAGTTTCATATGCATATGAAGAATATATTATATCAGTGAGAACTCACCTTGAAGAATCAAGAGAAATGAGGAGTTTCTTATAAATAATATTACATAATGGGAAATGGAATTCCACAATATAGAGGAAAAGTTATATCTTTAAGAATAGATATGGAGAAATATAGATCCAAGATGGATCTAAATCTTAAATTTAGTAAAGCTTTAGAGACCTTGAATGACATTCTCAATGTTCAAATATCACCTATGATTAAAGCTATTTTGGGATACAAATCCCAAACATACCTCAAAAGGTGAGTCCAACACAAAGTCCCTAGGAAATGGAGCTTCTCAAAGCTATGTTAAAGCACTCAAAGGGAAGGCTTGTGAAGACAAAATAAAATTTGATCAAAGAAGAAACTAGAAAGGTTTTGATTTTGTCAAGGCTACAAATATTTCTCAACGCAAACTTGAGTACCATCAAGCAAGATAGTCAAATTTCAACAGATCTATCGTTTCACAACAACTACACTATTTCAAGTACCCAAAATTATTTTATGCTAATTGTTATGCCTGTCATAATTTCAAACATAAGGATGTTAATTGTAGATCCAATAGGTGTGAAAGAGATGAAAATTTTATATCAAGCTACTTTGAAAATTTTATATCTAGAAATACTTTTGTTGGAAAGAGAAACTCATTCTACCCTCCCTTAAATGAGATTGAATCTTTCAATTGTAACAATTTTGGTCACAAAGCCAATGAATACAGAAGTAGACTCTTTAATCCCCCTAGCCAGTATATTCCTAAGCAATCCACACATCAAGGAAACATAAATAAATTGAAGAAAAAGATAGAGAGGACTAAATAATGTGGGTTTTCCCTATATTCTCATGACCAAGAAGGAAATTATTCTACACTATTTCAAGCACCCAAAATTATTTTATGCTAATTGTTATGCCTGTCATAATTTCAAACATAAGGATGTTAATTGTACATCCAATAGGTGTGAAAGAGATGAAAATTTTATATCTATCTACTTTGAAAATTTATATCTAGAAATACTTTTGTTGGAAAGAGAAACTCTTTCTACCCTCCCTTAAATGAGATTGAATCTTTCAATTGTAATAATTTTGGTCACAAAGTCAATGAATATAGAAGTAGACTCTTTAATCCCCCTAGCCAGTAGATTCCTAAGCAATCCACACATCAAGGAAACATAAAGAAATTGAAGAAAAAGACAGAGAGGACTAAATAATGTGGATTTTATCTATATTCTCATGACCAAGACGGAAATTATTATATTGGAACTAGGTGTTCTAAACACATGACTATAGATAAAATTAATTTCACATTTTTGAGAGAAGAAAGGAAAGGAAATGTCACATTTGGAAATAATGCTCTATCCCAAATAAAATAAAAGGGAATAATCATATTGGATGAGAAACACAAAGCCCATAATGTCCTATATGTGGATGGTATTAAGAAAAATTCATTAAGTGTGATCCAAATGTGTGACAATGACTATAATGTGACCTTTTAGTATAAATATTATGAAATAAGAAGAGCAAAGAATGGCAAGTTAGTAAGAAGAGAAATTAAAACCCCTAGAAATGTGTATGCCTTTTATCACTATATAGTAAAATGTTGATTAGGAAAGATAGATGAAACCTAGTTATGGCATAGAAGGATGGGCCATCTAAATTTTGATAATTTAGTAAATATCACCAAGATAGAGGTAGTAAGAGGTATGGAAAAACTATCAAAACTAGAAAACTCCAAATGTAAATCTTGTTAGTTTGGTAAGAAGGCATGGGTGCACTTCAAGATAAAAGAGTACTCATAATCTAGATCCCTGGAGCCAGTTCATATTGATATATGTGTGGTGATATGTTTTTACTATAGCAACATTGATTATGTCGCTCAAAGAAAAATTTGAATCTCTTAGGAAATTAAATGTGTTCAAGGCTCAAATAGAGAATGAGAAAGACTTGAAAATTAAATGCTTGAGGTCAGACATAAGAGGATATTACATTTCAAAGGAGTTCAAGAGTTATGTGAAGAACATGGGATCAAAATGTAGTATTTAGTTTCCAAAACTCCTCAATAGAGTGGGGTAGTGGAAAGAAATAATAGAGTCATTTAAGACGTGGCTAGAGAAATGTTGGATAAACAAAAGCTTTCAATCACCTATTGTGGCAAAGCCACTCAAATTTTTTTTTATTTGTCCAAAATAACTCAAATCATACCTAATAATGTTGAAACTACTTATGAATTATCGAAAGGAATGCCAACCTCAATAAAACATCTCAAAATTTTCAAGAGCAAATGTTACATATAAAGGAATGATGATAAACTGGGCAAGTTTGACTCTCTAGAAAATGAGGTAATATTTATTAGATATTCATTTAAAACCAAAGGCTACAAGTGTTGTAACAAGAGGACCAAGAACATAGTAGAGTGCATTGATGTCACAGTAGATGACGTATTACCTCATTCAAAAAAATATTTGGAGAATGAGAAATCAAATGAGGATGATGACTATGCTTTTAAATATGCATAATCATAAGAGATAGAGGAAGAAGAACAATAAAAAGATGAAATAACTCCTCAAAGTCACAAAACTTCATCTATATATGTACAAAAGCAACACCATAAGAGCAAAATAATTGGATAAATATCTAGGAGTTCAAATAAGGATAAACCTCATAGGCAGTCCTAGAAAGACAAATATTTCCTTACTATCGCAAATAGAACCAAAAGACTTCCATCAAGAAAGTGAAGGTAAATTATGGGTTAGGGAAATGGATTAAGGGTTGAATCATAACGATAATAACAACACTTGGGAACTAGTTCCTAGACCAAAAGGGAAGAATGTCATTGGTGTAACTAAGTGGGTTTCTAAGAACGAAGTAAATGATAAAGGAAATATGGTAAGGAACAAAGCCAAGTTTGTATGCAAAGGTTATGCTCAGGTATAAGGTATTTATTTTGAAGAAACTTTTTCTCTTATAGCTAGACTAGAAGTTATTAGGATATTCTTCGCATTTGCAACTCATGGGAGTTTTAAATTTTATTAGATGGATACCAAGTTAGCCTTTCTCAATGGTGATTTAGAGGAGGAAGTGTACATTGAACAACCATAAATATTTTATCTCTCAAAAGATGCAGATAAAATTTTGTAGAATGAGAAAATCATTGTATCAGCTTGAACAATCTCCAAGAGTTTGGTATGAAAGGCTATAAAAGTGTCTATAGAAGGAGGTTTTAAAGAGACGAACAAAAAAAAAAGTTGTATGTTAAGTCTGCAAATGAGAATCTACTATTCCTTTTTTTGTATTTATATGATATCATCTTTAGGAGTGATTTAGCGAAAATGGGTAAGCAATTTTCTCATGAAATGAAGAAGGAATTTCAAATTTCCATGCTAGGAGAGTTTTCATTATTCCTTGGATTGCAATTCACTCAATTCAAAAAAATGTATTTTTATTTCCTAGTCCAAATATTTAAAGAAAAATTTGAAAAAAATTGGTATGGAATAATGCAAGTCTGTAGCACATCTATGGTGTTTGGTTGCAAAGTGGGTAAATAAGATGATTCTCCCAATCTAAATCAGACAACTTTTAGTTCCATGATTGGAAGTCTATTATATCTAACTTCCTCAAGACCTGATATAATGCAAGAAGTATGTCTAGTTGCTAGATTTAAATAAAATCATAAGAGATCCATTTAAATGTAGTGAAAAGGATTTTTAAATATCTCTAGGGAAAAATTGATTGTTTTCTATGGTATGAAAGAATTAAAGAGTTCAATTTGAAAACATATATTCATGTATATTGGGAAGGTAGCATTGGTGACAAGAAGAGTACAAGTGAAGCAACATTATTTTTAAGTAACTTTGTGGTATCTTGACTAAGAAAGAAACATAACTTTTTTCCTTATCTACAACCGAAGTTGAGTATATAGCAGCAACAACTTGTTATACTCAAATCCTTTGGCTAAAGAAAACAATAAGAGATATCAAATTTTAGTTTGATGAACATATCCCCATCATGTGTGATAATAATAGTGCCATTAGTATCTCCAAGAACCTTTTTATGCTTTCAAAAACAAATCACATTCCACTTAAGTATCATTTCTTGAGAGATTAGGTTTTTGGCTATGTTGTTAGACTTGAATATGCTGCTACTAATGAGTAGATTGTTGATATCTTCACAAAACCTCTTAATAGGGAATTATTTGAGTATCTTCGACAAATACTGGGAGTGATTTCTCCCTCAACATAATGAACTAGTTTGTTTGGGGATTGGCAACTACTTAATTTGTTTAAATATTTAAAGAGTAAGTTGCAAGAAGAAAACAATGAAATGGAAAGTTTTATGTTATCTACATATAACTCTGGGGGGTACTTTTTACCCATTTACACCCTTTACCATTGATTTCAAAGGGGGAGAAGTGCCCAAATTTTGATATATAGGGAGATTAGATAATGGGTAGAAGTGCCCTAAAAGCGGTTAGAGAAACTAAGGGGGAGTAGTGCCCAAGAAACAATTAACAATCATTTTTCCAATAGTCATGGACAACGAAACTTCGAGGGGGAGAACGTCCCAACAATTGTTAGTGGTTTTTATCACAAACTGATAGGTATCAAGGGCAGTGTTTATAAGTGTTGTCTCATTAATTCTTCAAAAATGTTTGGTAATGTTTCCATCAATGCCAAAGGAGGATACTAATGAGAATATTGTAATTTGGTTGTTATTGATGTCAAACTAGTCATTAATTTCAAAGGTTTACAAGTGCAGAGGGCGTGTGTTGTCATTTTGTTTATAGTGTGTGTAGGGTTGTCATACACTATTCGATATATGATTTAAGGGCATGTTTTTTAAGGAATTTCATATACATTAAATAAATTCAAATTCTCTTGCAAAGAGTATAGTTGGATATCCCTCTGATAGAACTTTCCAACATTATATGGCACTTAGTCAAATTCTGAAGGATTGATAATAATAAAAAAAAAGTGTCTTTAAAGTGGAGTAATTTTATCTTGGTGAAAGTATTTGGATTCAATTAAAATATATATATATGGTTCCACTAGCTAATAGAAGGCATAACTAACAAACTATTAGAGATGGTAAATTCCTTGTCAAATGACCTAATTCATGGCACATAGGCATTTCATTAGAGATTTCATGGCTTTCGGGATGAGGATGTAGATGACACTTTGTAGTTGACAGACTCTGCAGATCATGGTAAATGATGTGAGTTAAATACTTAGTCCCCTTTTTAAATTAAGAAAGGAAGTTGCCAAAAAATACCAAACCTAGGCTTTTCTTCCATACTGGATGAGGTCGTGAAAGTGATAGGTGTTGACACATGATTGGAAAACACTAATAATGTGGTATCTAGTTGGATTGATAGGTCAACATGATGATGATGTGGCATGACATGGAAAGGACATGTGGCATGCATATTTAGCATTTTCTGGTGCCCGAGTGGCCCTTTCTCATGTGACATGTGGCATGGAGATGACATGGTATGAGAATTAGCAGGACAACTTAGCAGGACTAACATTGAATCATCATAACACAGAGAAAAAGTAAAATGTTTTGTGAATGTCTGGAGTTAAACAATGTTGTAGTTAATAAACCTTGTAGATGAGAAACTCTTTGTCAACTAACACATAATTTCATGTCCCATTGTGGAGGTCCTTAGCTTTTTATGTGGTCAAGAGACAAGGTGACCCAATGAAAAAGAGACATGTGGCAGACACGTGGAAACTAGAGATGGTGTGGAACACTACTAAAGTGGCACATGGTAGGTGGAAATGATCCTTTCGGGTGTCCAAGTGGGCCAAATATTAGTGACACATGGCACCACTCAAAGACAAAAATGTGATAGTGATGATGTCAACAAATGACATGGATGGTGATATGGCATCTCATTACGATTCACACAAAGGGGTCGATTTGTGAACATTTTCTAGTGTTAATAATTTTCGTAGTGGGGTCAAAATAGACTTGAAGGCCATCCAACCATCGAGGCATTTGGACCTCCAAGAATTTTTCCTTGATGGTATAAAACAACTTTCTCTGAAATAATTGATTTTAGTTCAAAGGAGCTAATGTTGGATGATGGCATAGTGTTTGATAAGTGGTAATGGTTGATTAGTTGATAGAGTTGATCCATTCAGCTGATGTTGCAAGTTTTTTTCCATAAAGAAATATCTGGGATTCTAGGCCATTTGTAAAAATGGCAATGCACTAAAATAGTCAAATACCAAATTATATGGCTAAATCACCTTTAAGGTTAAGGTTGTGGTTCTAGCCTTCGGGCATATAGAGCGGGGATCTAGTTGATGGAGAACTTAAGGATTGGATTGAACAAGGAAGGTTGATAAGCACTTCCCACGCTTATGCCACAATTTTAGGCCATGGTGTCATGTGTAGAGGTCTTAATTTGAAAGGTTTGGTGCTATTTAAAATTTGGTGTTTTGAGTGCCAAAAGTTAGTTGAGTAAAAGTCGAATAAAAGCCTAATATTTGCATCAATGACTAGTCTACTTGATACAGTCAAAGGAATATTTACCAGGGGTAATAATTGCTATCTAATGCTAGGTAATTTCAGCTTAGAGGCTAGAAAAGGAAACATGATTAATATAAACTGGTAGGTGATCCCATTGAAACACAATGCCAAATTTAGCACTGAAAAATCAAAGGAAAAATTGTAGGAGTGAATCTTATGCTGTGAATTAAAAATTGATTTCATTTGTTATGAGAAAGCTCCTTTTTCGAGAGAAGAGTGTGACTACAAAAGTTGATGTTATTGTGTTTCATGTGAGGGAGAGAACCCAATTAGAGAAAGGAAGGAGGTTGTTGAAGGCAAAGTGGTCATATCGGTTTGATTCATAATTAAAAAACATTGCTAGAGATGTTAGTATGAAAATGAATGAAATATAGATATGTTTGGCTACTGCAAGTTGGTGCTTGTACAAATCTAAGGTTAGTGCCTCGAGCAAGTTGTTTCTTGGTGATTTGAGAGGGTTATGGGTTCCTGTGAGTTGGTGATCTCAAATATTGATGTAATATGAAGTGGTGCCTATATTGACATCATAATAAAACAAAATTTTGTTTCTTTTCTCCCGAAAGGGTTTCCACATTAAATCTTTATGTACAAATGTCATGTGAATTGTGCCTTTCTATTTGTTAATTTCATATGATTAAGTAATTGTTTAAATAAGTGTAAAATTTGCAGAATACTGATTCAAACCCCCTCTTAGTATTCCTTGATTCCCATCATTTTACTATCACCATTCTTCTTTCTTATGGAAGCTAAATTTGATACCCATTGGGAATTCTTGATAGAATGATAATCCTAATTTCTAATAATTTCTTCAATTATTTATTTATTCGAATTAGTAGATTTGAATAAATCTTCCTTAATTTTTATTGTGCAGGTTTTATATCTTTCCTAATTGGAATGACATGTTGTATAGTTTTAGTATTATAAAATCTTAGTTCATTATGCATATTTGTACTTGTTGAAAATTTTAATACAAACAACGCATCTATAAGAACATCAATTAAATTCAAAATTAATATTTTAAAGATTTTCTTTAGTTCCTAAATTTATTACCTCATATTTCATAGAGAAATTGTTGATTTCACAATTTGTCACCTCTTTCAACTTGTATTGCAAGTCATACTTCTCTAAATGAACCACTAATTTAGGAATATCATTTTTGAGTTAGGTTCAATTTTTAAAGAAGACTCGTTAATTTCTTTATCGTGTTAATGTTCATAAATAACAGACCTTTTAAAAGTATCCTCCTATGTGAGGAAGTTTGATATTTGGTCATCATTGTGAAAGAGCTCCCAATTTGTGATATTGTGTAGGATTGAGGATCTAAAATCAATTCAACAGAAAATTTACCATGCAAAACAAATTCACCGAGAATTAATTTAGAAGCAATATTGGCTAACAAATTAAAATCAAAGTTTTGTGATCGAGGTATTGAAACAATAACAAAATTATCAAAATTAGAGCTCCAAACCTTTTGTTGGTAATTCTTCATATGATTAGAAACCCAATATATATAATTGCATATTTTTTCAATAATTATTTCTAAATCACCAATGATTTTTAATATTTTAACATTTAAATATATTTCTTTCTTGAGACATTGAATGAGGACCTCATAGTTAGCAATATTGTTGGCGTGTTGAAACTCAAATATTCATGATATTAGAAATTTATTTCCTTTAGGATATTTGAGGATACATTCAGCATTTGCACCCTCATTAGATTTGATCCATAATAATAAATAAACATTAGAATTGACATTATAGATTCTATGTCAATACAATTTGATACAACCATAAATTCATAAGCAAAAATCAACAAAAGGTGAAGAACGAGTTGTAAAATTACCAAAAAAGAGTCACAATAGTAATTTCTTGGAATAGAACTACTGAACATGATTGGTTCATTGCGATCATTGAAATCAATGACAAAGTGTTTCATGTGTTTTTCATATTCAATCTATATTTTATGTGGTTATCCAGTGTATGGAAACCATAAATGAATCTAATCAACTGAAAAATATTTATGTAATTTTTTTAACAAGTCTCTACTCAAAGGCAATATGTATGACTCTGGAATATTAGCACTAAAAATATCATTGATTTGGTGTATTTTAGGATTTTAAGTAATATAGTTAACATCTTTTTAACTTCTCTTAATACTTTAACATTTAACCTATCCAAATGCACAATTTTCGTTGTAGAATTTTGTGGATGTGTTCGATTTCTTACAAACTAAATATGGCATAACATTTGATGATGTACATGAAGCTATTATAATTTACAAAAATTTATACTTGAAATTTCAATGTTAAAAGAAAGGAGGTGGGTGAGCTATATTTATCTCCAATTAAACCTAGATTAGCCTTGGGTTGTTTCTTTGATGAAGAATTTTAAACATTTTCCCTTTTATCATTAATCCTATAGAAGTTGTTTGATTTTTAGAAGTAGTTGGTGTTTTTTTTTTAAGATATTTTGGATAAATCGTAAAAGAAGATATTAGCTCACATTTTCTTCATATCTTTCACTACACCCTAGTCTAGAAATTTAGAAGTAATGGCAAACTTATTTGAACTTGAAAGTGATTTATCAATAGAAGACTATTTCTTTGCAAGAGATGGAACAACTAGTTATCTTGAAATAGAAGGAGGTCCTTTATAGTTGGAGAAAAAACATTTTCTACTTCTTCCTCTTTATTGTCATTTATAATTCCTAACAAAATACTCTTTGTTACATTTATTGATGATCCAATGACTTTTTCATCTTCTTTTGCATTATCATTGACTTGTATTTATTCCTCCTCTTCACTTGTACTAAAGACTATAAGTATTCATGAATGCTAGATATGTTTTCTCAAAATGATGAGCATTATGTGTTATGCATAAATTTTCTTGACTAAATCATTCTAGATGAATTTCTTCAATGGAATGTTTACTAGTAGGATTTGGATTATTTATACTAAAAGTAGGAGTTAGATTGTTTATACTAAAAGGAATTCTCTATGGTCACTTTAAATATGCATATTTTCTTGACTTTTTCTTTAAATATATAATATCATTTGAGAGTTTTTTAATTATTCTTTGACAAATATCCATATCAACAACTTCTTTATCTTTATTTTCATTTATTGTTTTGGTTATTACTTGTTTCCTAATAGGAAGAATTTTTTGTTTTGTTTTCCTTAGCTAGTGATTTCCCTACTATACCCATCATTTATATTTCTAAAATTTCTTCAAAAACTTCAACTATTGTAGTTTTACCTGCTCTTTTAATAAAAATATCAATTGAATAAGATAGATAAATAGTATAAAATTCAATAGCTACATTGGTAGTAGGTTTAGAATTAATTAGTATGTTATTCATTAAAGTTGAGAACCTCTCATTAAAATATTTTACTTTCTCCATTGAAATCATTTTAATTCTAAAGAGTTGTGGTACTAAGATTATTGGGTTTATCTTCACCAATTTGTTTTCAAAAATGATGATTCAAAATCATTCCAATTAGTGATATACCTGTGAGATAAAGTAAAATACACTGCATAGTCATTTCCTTCAAATATAAAATGAAATAGTCTACAAGATACACACTCATCTTGAAAGTTCATTAACTAGAGTATAAGCATAAATTGTTTATACAATCTTCTAGTGAATCCTTACTATTAGGATAAAGTTTTGGAATATTTTTTTCTAGGGGTATAGGAAAACCATATTGAATATCTGGTAAATATACAACTCACATTAGCATCCATGGTGTTATAGGATTGGGATTTTGAACTCCATTCATTTGTTTATGACTTTCTTGACAATATCTTGATTACCTCTCCTAAGACTTTCTTGACAAGATCCTGAAATTAGAGGAAATTTTAGCCTAAAAGTGCCCATGAAAATTTCATGTCATTTATATATCATAATATGTAAACCAAACAAAATCCTTTAAATTGAAAAAGAGATACATGTAAATATTTTGGAGTGAAAAGAAGAAAACTATTTTTTTCATTGTGTTTTTGGCTTATCTCCTTATAGGTTTACTCAAATTTTAAGTGTAGACAGTTGTTGGATGCGGAATTAAATTCTACATCCAACGAGTACCCATCATGCATACTCTTGAGAAGATCCACATTAATAAAAATTAAAGATACATTAAAAAACATGTTGAAAAATATTTTTTAATGTGTAATAGCCTTGGGTTAAAAGTCCATGTAATAAAGTTAATAATGGAAAAATAAGACCAAGGTCATGAGATACATATATCAAGCTAAATGGCGAGCAAACCATCCTAGTGGGTGTCAATTTCAATTTATTATGGTTAAGGAAATTGGCAAAGGAATTGGCAAAGGCATTGGCAAAGGAAAAGAGGCATTAATTAGCATTTTATTTATGGAAATAAATGAAATTTAGAGAAAAGGGAGATGAAAGGTCACAAATTTGCATGGGGAGGAAATTGAAGGAAAAATAGAGGAAAATGAAGAAAATAAAGGCCTCAATGATAAAAAGGCTTATGAGGATCAGTTCATGACTTTTGTTAGTTAGACCTTTTGTCAGTGTTAGCTTGGAGCTCTCTCTTCTATTTTCTCTCTCTCTCATACTTTTGGACACTTAGAGTTTTCTAGGAGAACTCTTGGAGGAGTGTGGATTACTTGGAATTTGGAGCAAGAAAGTGTAAGAGGACAGTGGGATTAGTAGCTACAACGGGTTTTTCATACAAGCCGAGTTGCATGTATGATTTCCTTGCTAGATTTGACATGCATGTGGTTTCTTGGTTATCCTCTGTCATTGGTATGGAGGATTTCTTGGAATGATAGTGGTTTTTCCTAACCTTGCCATTTCCTAGATAGTCATGGTGTTCTAGGTTTTATCTTTGTTTTATAGTTGGTTCTCATGTTCCTTATGATCATGGGTTGAGTTATTAGTTCATGGAAGCCTTGGTTGGACAAAAACTTTCGACGCCATGTAACAACATGGCTTGAGTCCTAGAGACTTGATTGGGAAAATATTTTGGAAGGTCGTCGACAACTATGGGTTGAGTTACTAGTCTTGGAACCTAGTTGGAACAAACACTATGGAGCCCTAGACAACTTGGGTGGAGACCGATCTGGTGGTGGTTAGTGATGTCCGATTGTGAGGTGGAATCACCTGTTGAGGGTTGAGGTGGTCTGGCCTCTAAAAGCCCTGGTTTGTTTTTGTTTGGTTTATTCCATCAGATCCCACATTCATGATTGGAATATGACATGAGGGTGACTGGATGAAATAAAAGTTTGGTTCAACCGAGTCTATCGTTGTGTGTTACATGGAAGTCACTGCCTTGGTTGTCATTTTTTATGTTAATAAGAGGCATTTTGTATTGTGATCTATCATCATATATATGTATTATGATGGTGACATTATGGTTGAGTTTCCATGGTTTATATGTTGGTTATATGTTGGTTATATGATGTATATTATTTATGGTTGTTGAAATGTTTGACGAATATGTGATTGTTTATTGAATGCATGGCCTAATAGATGTTATTGCAGCTAATCTGAGAGGGCATTAGACCTTCTTGACAATTATCAGATAAGTATGATACCTTTATGTTCAGATGTGTATTTATGACCTGTAGATTTCATGTTCATCACGTCTTTAACATAATGTTTTTCATGGTTTGACTTGGTTAGTTCAAGTCCCTGAGAAAATATTTTTTTAGAGTCTTTGTCTTGGTTTCATTTATTGCCTTGGAATGTTTCATCAAGTTATGGGTTGTGGTGTGTAGACTAACCCTAAAAAAGTGGCTCAAATCTCGTGGTACCAAGCACATAGCTGGTTGAAAAGGACTATATTCTCTCCCTTGAATTTTTATGGGAGTGACTGCAGGCCTACAATCACATGGACGAAGGCTTGTTGTTGGGAGCAAGATCTCCCAAGGGCAGTTTTGGGGCTAAAAGCCCATGTTTAAGTCAAAAATTTTTAATATTATTATAAAGACTCCACATTTTATGGTCGTAGAGCACGAAGGTGTTATGTGTCATACAGGGTAGTCCACCCTTAGTTTTGTCAAAGTAAAGTCGGTTGTAAGAGATCTACCCATGGTCCACGGACCATGGGATTGTATAAAAAGAGCTAAGCTTTAAGTAGCTAGAGGCATAAAAAAAGAAAGACAGTCATAGCTCTAGAGTAAGAAGTCTAAGTATTGGGTTGTAGTGTAGGTAGAGGCTCTGCAGCTAAGTGCGCAGAGGTCTAGGGTAGAATTTTGCAGCTGAGTGCATGGACCCCTGCAGTTGTGTGCGCAGGGTCAACATAGTCTGTAACACTTGGAAGATTTTAAGAAAAGGAGTTATCCTGCGATTTTTGTTCTATTGATGGGTTTGGATATTTTTTGTATGAAATTCCTTTATTATGCTTCTATGATGCACAAATGAATACAGTTACATTGAATAATTAAATGCAATTATGAATATCTGATTATGCGGTGATAACTTTAAGTATTCGGAAAAATAAGAAAATCACTTAGGGTAATTGAGGAATCTCCATGGCGCACTGCCATAACAACGCCAAAGTACCTAAGACCCAAGTTAGTGCTATGCGAAATTCGATCGTATACTTTCATGAAGGTATTGAAAGCCGGAATAAAGGGTTTGTCTTACAAACCCTAGAGTGAGATCACCTGCACAAAGGTAGGGATAAAAGAGATCAAATGACATCACAACCATCTCAGGGTGCAGAAACTTGATTTCAACATTCCCCCATACTACTTCAGGTGAGACTTCAATCCGCACTCTACGGGCTGATGTGAAAAGGGCCAGTAGTGTAGGGATTTGTTTGGCTAATTAACGTTGAACCTGGGATAGGCCCCCTCAAGCTAGCACTTGTGTATGTGACTGGTTTTTTTTGTGAAAAAGAAAGTTATCTCAGTGGTTGGGAACCTAGAGTGGTTGGTTAGCCCCTAAGGGTCCTATAGCTCTTGTGGAATATCATTTTGGTTTGGGTTTGTCAATTCCACTTCCTTAACTATACTTGGGAGTTGAGTCATATCATAGTAACTCCTCATCACATATTTACCCTAGTGGACCGGTTAGCTTGGGCAAGCGTGGGAGGAAGGTGTTACAAAGTGGTATCATAGCAGGTTATGTTATCTTTGGGTGATATCTGATATCACAGAGTGGTACCAAAGAATAGTTCAACCCCTGGATTGGATGGGTGGAATTCATTTTTTCATGCATGAATGTAGGTTGTATATGTGTTTGATATGTATGCATGGTGATGGTAATTGTTTTAGTTTCATTGTCATGTAGAAATTGATGATGTTGTTGTTGGGATGTGTTTTTCATGAATCTGAGTTATATATGCATTTGTTATAAATGTTAGTGTATAAATGTTGTTATGAATGCCTTGTCATGGTTATGGTTATGCCTATATAATAGGTCAAAGAAGCATTGTGATAGTCATTGTTTCTGCTTATGTCATCATGATGTTGATATGTTTGTTGAGATTAGGTAGGAAATGTAGATCAAAAGGCGAGGTTGCAGCATTGGATATCGGGGTAAGAGCAGATCGTCATACCTGTTTGTATGTTGGGCATGTACGTATGTTGGTTAATGGTTGTTATATTCCTTTTGGCTATATTCATTCCTATAATCTATTATTGTTATGGTTATATATACGTGATAGATGCTAGTTAAGTGTGTTCAAATGAATGTGCATTATATAGTCATGTCTGGTAGTTAACTTGTTATATGCATTGTAGTCATATGCAAGATGATTATGTTCATTGCAACTAGTATCTTTATGTTATATGAATCATGATTATCTAGATTGGCCTATGCATATGGTTATGGTTAGGATACTCAGGTATGATTCAATATATTTGTGATATTGTGTCATGTTAACCTGGACTAACTTATGCAGATGAGATAGCCCCCTGAGATACATTGAGGTATGTGTTTGATTATGTCATCTATTGGGTTTATATAACATGATATGTTTATAGATTGTTTGAATGTTTGATTAATTTTATGCTATGAGTATGTGTCTATAATATTGCATGAAGGAATGATCTTGTTTTGATTGTACTACCACAATGTGTGCTGAGACAACTGATATTCACTTGAGTGTAGAGTAGGTGATAGTTGTAGCATTATGATTAATGATTGTGAGTTGATTGTTGATTCTGACATGGATGTTAGTATTGGTAAAGGTTGATTTCAAATTAATATATATCATGTCTTGACCTTTGGAATGTAGGACTGACATGTGTGAGTAGTTGCAGGGAAGCATGTTTGGCATTAGCGTGACAAGGTAACAATTGATTTGTTTATATAGATAATAGTTCGTTGATGTGATAACACATAATAAGACTCAACTATAGCAATGTAAAAGTTAAAAGAAAGGAATTGGGTGATAATACCTTTGGCTATGTTTGGAAACCACAATTCCAACTAAATGAGTGCTTTCATGAATACATGAAGTCTTCTTAACCTTGATTTTGTCTGACAATATGTGGATATGTTCTATATTCGTAAACATGTATTTGACATGTATAAATATTGATTGCTAGTTATAGTTGGATCTATCAAGGGAATTGGAGGTCCTTGAGAGATGGCATGGATGTGTTTAGTTACAAGGCAACATGCTTAACACTATAAGGTAAGATAATTGGTATATTTTATATTTATTTATGCAGTGAAAATTATGTGTTTATGGTAGTATGATGTACGGAAATGCATGGAAAAAGAGACTGGCATGAAATATTGAAGGAGGCTCAAGTTGAGATTTCCATTGGAAGGATTGGGAACCCATGGGGATTGAATCATGGTGTCTATTGCTAGTTTTGTGCCTTTGGTATTTTGTGATCTATTGCACTTGATTTACAGTTTTGATTGTGCTTGGTGCATGGCCATTCTACTCTATTTGTGGTGTCTTATTGCTATTGGATTTTCATGGTTTTCTTCTTTTTTTCCTTTTGTTATTTCCTTTTATGTTTGAGGGTCTTGGGAATTGGTTGGGGAAAGACGAAAGTTAATCGAGCTCAAGAGAGTTGAATGAAACTCAACAAGTAATGTAACACCTAGATGAAGCTCAATGCATGAGTAAAGGGCAGTTTTAGGTATGAATATGACATAAAGTTGGATTGATTGAGTCCATTGGGGTAAATAGATGGCAGTAGGATATTCGTGAGGAAGGTAATCAAGAAAGGTAAAGTGATTGGATCTGAGTCATCAAATGCCTTGGCTATGCTGGGAATGGTTGTTCTCAATGTTGTGCATGTTGTGCATGAATAAAGGGAGTTATATTAACTTAGACCTTATGATATCTAGTAATTGTGTTGCGATCATGATTATGGTGATGCCTATATCTTCATACATGTATGTATGTATGTCATTGCTTGATAGGGTCATCAATGATCATGATTTCTTTATGCTAATGATTATATATATGTATGTATATATGTCATTGTCTAACAGGGTCGTTAGGAATCATTATTTTGGAGGAATGATTTCCCATGCAAGTGAATGGAATGAAGAGGTTCCTGGTTTTTGAGGAATCAAGTGGGAAGAGTAGCACTGAGATATCTATGAGGACAACATCACATGCATATGGATTGATATTATGTGATTATGCTATGTCTATGTTTATGCTATGACAGGTAATGTTTACGGATACATCAATGGAATGAAAGTAGTGCAATCTACAAAATGTTGGGACAAGCATGGATAGTGGAAACAAACTAGAAGCAAGGTTGCTTGATAGAGTGTGTGGTCTTTGGATGTGTAGTACTACTATTGTGTACATGTTGTACATGTTGTACTTGTGATGTTGTAGATATGTGGTGCCATGTACATAGGATGTTGTGCACATGTTGTTTATGCAGTGTTGGGTACATATGATACCCTGTACATGTTAGATATGAGGTGCTATGTGCATAGGATGTTGTGCATATGTTGTTTATGTAGTGTTGTGTACATATGAAACTGTGTACATGTTATATATGTGGTGTTATGTAAATATGGTGTTGTGTGCATGTTGGATATGTGGTGTTGTGTACATATGGTGCTATGTACATGTTGCATATCCACTGCTATGTACATATGGTGTTGTGTGCGTGATTGTAAATGTGGTGTTGTATACATGTTGTATATATGGTGAAGTGTGCAAGTGGTATCATGTACATGTCGTGTAGGTGGTGTTGTGTACACATTGTGCAAGCAGTGCTATGTACATGTTGTACATGTGGTATTGTGTGCACATTGTACATGTTGTGTTGTATACTTGTGGTATTGTGTTATGTGCATTGTGTATTTGTTGTAACATGACATGTATTCATTGTCTTGTACTCTGTGTACAAATATGTATTATGTTGTACACCAGGTGTAGGTGTACATATTGTGTTGTGTTGTACATTAAGTGTAGGTGTATGTATGGTGTGATGTTATGTTGTGTTTGGGTGTATGTGTGTGATGTACATTATATGTATGTGTAAATGAATTAAGAGAAGAGGAGATACTGAGTGCTTTCCTGGTTTGGAAACCAATATAGTGTGTGTATAGAAAGGAAAAGGATAAAGGTAGAAGAAAAGGACCGATTGAAGGATACGTATTAGTATTTTATTCCAGATTTGATTATTCATGTGGTCTATGATTTTGACTTATGATGGTTACATGTGATCTATAATTCTGATTTATGATGATTGCATGTGGTTCATGATTCTTGATTTATGATGCTTGAGTTTTGAGCTAACCAGATATGATATGTTTGTACATGATGATTTGGTCAAATATGTTAGCTTGGCTTATTGTGATAGGAAATAAATAGAATGACAAGTGCATAATGGATTGTAGATTTCTATGGCGTGGTTTTTTAGAATCTAAATTCGGATATTCCACAGTTTTCATTTTCGCTTTGTCGACATTTCGAGTCTAGACCAAGACTCATCATCAGGACTTGATTTACAAAGAAGAGAGACAGTAGTGATAAATATGGTTATGGTTGTGTGAGATGTCAATTATGTGAGCCGACTAACCTATGATTTGAATGAACTAGATTTTTACTATTTACTATATTCTTATAATTTTTCTGATTTATTATAAAGTTTCTTTTATATAATTGTAATTAAATAATTAATTAATTCTTGAATACATTGATTATTTGTTTACGTATAAGTGTTAATTGTAACTATAATTGTGTGATTTATAATAATTAATTGTAATTAATAATGATTGATTTATAATTAATGCAGTTTTTCTGATATATATAAGTCTTTTATAATTAAAGTTCTTATAATAATGTATTGTAATTTTATATTAATTTATTTTTTGGATATATTATAAAGTACTTTTAATTGCTTGAATACATTATTTATATTGGTTTTATGTATAAGTGAATTGTTTATGCAATAAATTTTGTTTTTTATTTAATTGTAATTTTATAGTAATTTTGTTTATATTTATTTAATTCTTCCAAGTTTTTAGTTACTTAGGAGGTTAATGTATTATTAATGTTGAGGTATGATTTCACTTTTTTTATGGGCCACCAATGAGGTATGATTTCAATTTATTTCAATTAACTTTAAATCTAATGGAAGTTATGTATTTGGTACAGAAAAGCATGAGAATACCCTATTGGGTGGTTGAAATTGAATGCAAGAATTAGCAACAATGACAAAAGGAATTGGATCAAGCAAGAGTATGTTGGTCAAGAACTTTAGGAGCAGGTACATTATGGGACACTGGTACACAATAGTTTTCATTAAATGCCATGAGCATGCTAGGAATAGTATGATGGTTTTGGGGTAGGGACATGCCTTGGATTTTGGTCATCCGAGTGACTATGTAGAAAAGAAGGGGATGCCTGCGGAACTTGGAAGGTGTGTGACTACATGGAAGGGAGTGATCAGATTTCCTAAGGGACTATGTAGAAAATAAGGGAAGATCAGGGATGGATTTGTTTTGGTCATTAGCATTACCAGATGGAATCAAATGCATATTGAAAGTGTGCCCTAGAACAATGAGCCAGTAATTGTTCGTTGAGGGACAAATAATGCAGGATTGTGGGATTGAACATTGGATGTATCTTCGACCTTGGTAGTGGATTCTGGACTTCATGGGAAGGAGGTGAATCATTGTATTACTTTAAGGATGGAGACATGAGCCTCTGGTTTCCCTTATTGTTGGTATGGGAATTGTATCCTTCTATTTTCTAGCTAAAGAAAATGTGCATATGTGTATATGTGTATATTATTGTAAATACTGTATCGAGCTAGATTTATAAAGCTCCATAAACAATATAATTATTTTCTGGTTGAAGAAAATGTGCATATGTATTTGTTACTGTATATACTGATCCGGATTTAAACAGGAACGCAACAAATTACAGAGATAACCATATACACAAATATGCAGCGGAAATAATACTTCATTTCATTAATGGAAAATACTGAAATATGCTTACAATCAGAAATGGAAATAAACTAGCTAGGGCGATGGTAGCTAATCTCTGAGAAGAAGATGTGTGGGCTACATGCCTCTGAACTGCCTTACAATGAGGCTTCGAAGGCCTATTTATTGTTGAGAAACAATGAAAAACCCTTAACATTCCAAAACCTAACCCTAGGAGATGAAACGCCAAACTGTGGGCCCCGTTTGGGGGTAAGTTGGTACATCAACTTCCCGGGGTCGTAACTTTAGCATATGATCTCCGTTTGACGCGTGCAATAGCTCATTAGAAAGATTCTATTTGAGCACTATCATTGTTGGAACGGCAACACCGGTCCATGTTCCATGGACCCGTGTTGCCCCTGGGATCCCAAAAAACGTCGTTTAGGGGCCCTCAAAACGGCTCCGGAAGTTCAGGACCCGAAAAACTGCTAAAAATAGTAAGTTGTGCTATAATTAAGGAAACTGAAAATGCTGAGAAAGACAATGGTGGGGGTCCATGTGGACTTGGCAGGTGGCCACCAATATCCACCTGGATCATATACTGTAATGCATTGTGTTATAAAGATCTAGCATGCAATATGTTGTCATGTTTTCAACATGATGTAATTGTAAATACAACAACTAGTTGTGTTATAAAGCTCCATGGGAAGTAGGTTTTTCTTTTCAGCATTCTTGATGGTTGTAGGTGTCATAGAACACCAAGAATGGCGTTCCCCTAAGGGGAGGGTTTTGTAACAGCCTCAGTTAAAAGTCCATGTATTAAAGTTAATAAAGGAAAAATAAGACCAAGGTCATGGGACACATACTCCAAGATGAATGGTGGTAAAAACATCCCAGTGGGTGTCATTTTCAGTTTATTGTAGCTAAGGAAATTAGTAAAGGAAAATAGGAATTAATTAGCATTTTATTTATGGAAATAAAGGAAATTAGGAGAAAAGTGATATGAAAGGTCACAAAATTGCATGAGGAAGAAATTGAAGGAAAAATAGAGGAAAATGAAGCAAACATAGGCCTCAATGATAAAAAGGCTTTTAAGGATCAATTCATATCTTTTGCTAGTTAGAAATTTTGTGAATTTTAGCTTAGATCTCTCTTTTCTATTCTCTCCCTCTAATACTCTTGGACACTTAGAGTGTTCTTGGCACCCTCTTGGAGGAGTACGGTGTACTTGGCAAAGGAAAAGCAAGAAAGTGCAAGAGGAAAATGGGATCATCATCTACAATGTATTTTTCTTATAGTTACCAAGTTGCAAGTAGGATTTCCTTACTAGTTTTGACATGCATGTGGTTTCTTGGTTATGATTTGTCATTTCCATAGAGGATTTCCTAGATTCGTTGTGGTTTTTCCTAGCTTTGCCATTTCCTAGATATCCATGGTGTTGTGGGTTTTATATTTGTTTTCTAGTTGGTTCTCATGTTCCTTACGACTATGGGTTGAGTTATTAGTTCCTGGAAGCCTTGATTGGAAAAACATTATGGAAGCCCTATAACAACTTGGGTTGAGTTACTAGTCTTGAAAGCCTTGGTTGGAAAAATGCTATTGAGCCCTTGGTGGGTTAAGTTACTAGTCCTGGAACCTTCATTAGACAAATGCTCTAGAAGCCCGATGATAGTTGTGGGTTGAGTTACTAGTCTTGGAGTCATGTTAAAAAAAATACTCTAGAGTGATGAGAAACTTGGGTAGAGATAGGTATGGTGATGGTTAGTGATGTCTGACCATGAGGTGGAATCACTAATTGAGGGTTGAAGTGGTTTGGTCTTTGAAAGCACTATTTTGGTTTATTCCATGAGATTCCACTTTCATACTTGGAATATGGCATGGGTGTGACTAGTTGAAAGACAGAGTTGGTTCAACCAAGTCTATGGTCAGGTGGTATGTGGAAGTCCCTGAATTGGTTAGAATTTTCATATGTTAATAAGAGGTATTTTCTATTTTTATCTATGAGCATATGTATTTATTATTATGGTGACATTATGGGTGAGTTGTAATGGTTTATATGTTGGTTATTGTTTTTTTATATCTTGGCTATTAGCTGGTTATATGATGTGTATTTTTTATGGCTCTTGACATGTTTGATGAATATGTGATTGGTTATCAGATTCATGACCTAATAGATGTTATTGCAGATAATATGATAGGGAATTATACCTTCTTAACAATTCTTAGATACGTATGAGACCACTATGCTCAGATGTTTATTTATGATCTGTAGATTTCATGTTCATCATGTGTTTGACAAAATGTATGTCATGATTAGGCTTGGTTAGGTCAAGTCCTTGAACAAATTTTGTGTTAGATGATTTTCTTTGGTGCCATTTATTTTCTTGGAAAGTCTCATCAAGTTCTAGGTAGTGGTCTAAAGACTAGCCCTAAAAAAGTGGCTCAAATCTCACGGTAGCACGCACAAAACTAGATGAAAAAGATTGTAGTCTCTCCCTTGCATTCTTATGGGAGCGACTGGAAGCCTAAAGTCAAATGGATGCAATATTTTGCATCTGAATGGGGTTTTTTTGTGAAAAATCGAGTTAGCTCATGGGTTGGGCACCTGGAGTGATTGGTTAGCCCCTAGGGATCTTGTAGCTCCCAAGGAAGCTCAGTTTGGTTTGGGCTTTTTTATTCCACTTCCTTAACTGTACTTGGGAGTTGATTCATGTCATAGTAACTCTTTGTCACATATTTACCCAGGTAGACTAGTTAGCTTGGGTAAGTGTGGGAGGAGGGTGTTACATAACGTATCTTAATTTTTTTATCAATGTGGATCTTCTTAGAAGTATTTATAATGGGTACTCATTGGATCTAGAATTTAAGTCCACATCCACATTCAACAAGTGTCTAAACTTGAAATTTGAGTAAATCTATAATGAGATAAGCCAAAAATACAATTAAAAAAAATAGTTTTCTTCTTTTCCCTCCAAAATTCATAGCTATTATTTTATTATTTTAACTATTATTTTATTACTTTTCTTGAGGGGGGCACCCTTAGGCTAAAATTTCTTCTAATTTAATGTTGTTCATTAAGCACATAAATGTGGTTGTTTCATAGGAAAGTCAAAATGGAACCACCATAAATTTATAATAACCATACCAAGTTTTGAAGGCAGTTAGGTAAACATCATCATCATTTATATATATATTTGATGGTAACTAGACCTCAAGTGAATATTGGGAAAGAACATGACCACTCTTATATGATCAAAGATACCATCAATCCTAAGAAAGGGATATATATTTTTGATGATTTTTTCCTATAACCAATGCAAATACCAAGTGTATTATCCTTCTTTTCAACAAACAGTGCTAGTACACCCCATGGAGATACATCAGGTTTGATATACCCTATACTCATCACCTCATTTAGTTGCATTTTAAATTACACTAGTTCAAGCAAGTTCATCCTTAAGGGTGCTATAGAAATATGCATTAGTCTAGGCATAAGTCCTATTGAGAAGCCTATGTCTCACATCAGTGGTTGTCCCGATATTTCTTCATGAAATATATCTCTCTACTCCTACAACAATGGATAATACTTAATTTTTAACTTGTTCATTAACAAAGTTAAGACCATGACTATCATACAAATGGCATCTCATTTTCTATTTTTTATTAAGTTGCAATGAAATATTCCTGGTTGATTCTAGATTTTGTTTGCTTGCAAGCTTCTTAGATTACCCTCTCCAACTTCACATTCTAAACATTTATTCAAATAGCCTATTGTGCACTTCTAGTCAATCTATAATAATAATTAAGTCATATTCAGTTATTGTAAAACAAATTTAAGGTGGTTTTAGTTTTTAATCCATGCATCTAAAAGTGGCACTACTCAAATAATTTAATAGCCTTCCTCTTGGTTCTTGTAGCTAGTTGCACTAACCAAGCCTTGGCATGCTTATTTTTTTGTAACACATAGGCTTCAACAACTTTTCGATAAATGTAACTAAGGTTATATCGATGGTCAATTAGAATGTAAATATAGTGTTTCACTATTATACCTTCTATCGCTACCATAGAGTCTTGTTTGTCCACTTTATGAATTTAAATGGTTGCATAAACCTTTGGCATGATTTTCGATACACCTCACACTTCAATAATATTTTCATGATTTTTATGCTTTTTCTTTTGATGGTCTAATTACTTTATCCACACATTGAGAAGGGTAATTTTTTTGGTACTCACTTCTAGTTAGTACATTGAATTTAATACTTTTCTCAAACTACTTGTAGTGTGAGAATTTGGATCCTTTTTTTCTCAAAGTTATATTTCTCTTTCTTCCTCCACTATGTTTAGGACTTAGTTTTCTGTTCAACTAGTCATAATAGAACTTGGCCTTCCTAATAGCATCCTCAAGTGTTTTTTGGTTCCTCAAATTCAATTATGTTCTTATACAATTGTTGTATTACATTGAGAAAACATCATATTTTTACTGTCTTAGCTTTTATGTAGGGCACATATCTCAATGGATCTATAATTATCTTTTCATAGGTATCCATAGTTTGTTATCCCAACTTATGTTCATGACGTTGTTCGATGTCCCCATAAACTACTTGATATCCCCATCTATAAAATGCTAGATAATACCCTTTAGTTAGGTACTTTTCCTTGAAATATTTTCCAAAATTTCTCTCTGTTTGACTCTTCTCTCAAATTCCTATGAAATTCTTGAGAACTTTCTACTAAATATCATCCTTTCCTCTCACTCTAAATATGACCACTCTAGCTTTCATTCTTTCAAAATAATTATGTATCCTAAAGTATTTCTACAGAAAAAATACATGTCTCATCTTCTTCATTATTCCTAACCTCTCCTTCGAATATGACATTTTTATCCTTATTAAGCTCTTTACTAAAGGAGCTATTTGCATCCCTTTTATTATTTCTATGTAACTATGGTCTAGCTACTATATTAGATAATTTGCCTGAGCTATCACATCCTCTTTAGATGTTTCTATTGAGGTGTCTTCGCTCGTTGTATTCCTCCTGACACTCTCATCCCTCTTCCTTGACCCACTTCTTTCTATATTTTTGGTTGTCCACCCATATTTCTGAACTTAAAATGGGACAAAAACATTCTTTGACGTATGTTTGTTCACATTATTGGAAGCTAGTTCATGCTACCTATAGCTCTATAGATATGATACTCTTTGTAGTAATATTGTCTTTAATTCCTCCCACTTCTCTTGTGCTTTTATATGAATCCTTTCATTGCATGCCTTATATCTATAAAGATCATCTCTAAAACTTCTAATTATTTCTACCCAATCAAAGGGTGGTCTCTCCCACTTTCTTTGATTTGACCAATCTTATTTGTTGTCTGAATTTTTTTCCAAACTGTATTGCACCATATTTTAGCATTCCTTTATTTTTTTTGTATGTCTTCTTATGTGATTAAAGAATACACCAATGTTCTTTTAGGAAAATGATTAAATTTTAACATATCTCCCAGCCTTGGTTACATATTCATTACCACATGTTGTCTTGAAATTAATGTTCTATTACCACTGCACATTATAGCTAGATTAGAGAAATCAAGTAAATTTTAATAAAATAGTCTTACTACAACAAAATATAAATATAGTTGGACCTTTAATATTAAAAAGACTCAACTCATAGACATACTCTCTCTCTTGATCCCATTCAATGGAAATGCTAAACCTTAGCTCTAATACCACTCCATAATGACACTAGACTTGTCTAAGACTTTTTGAGGCAATGGAGTATCTAAACCCAACCTCAAAAATTACTTTATGGAGATGGGGTTATAAAAATTCCTATTCATTCAAAAACCTTAAAACTCCTTTCCAGCCTCACCATTATCTTCTCCTCTCAAGATCTTTCCAACAATATAAATTTCATCAAAATACAAGTTCTAGATGTGGAGTTATTCCCATATGAAGATTTTCACTCCTAAGCACCGTGTGACCATCCATACCATTCCATCTAGTAGACATGTGTCAATTTTTTACCCCCATATTACCATGGTATAATTCCATGTCAAGTACACATGGTTGACACATGGTAGTCCCTAACCACGATTCAAGGTTGCATAAGGCTACATCCTTGAAGGGGAATTTCAGCCTAAGGCTCACATCAAAATCTAGGATTTCTAAAATTCCTTACTCTAGTGATTTACCATATCTCTAAACTCCTAACTTCATCCAAGATTCTAATAATTTCTAGATTTATCAAGATCTAGGATTTCCTTTTCTCCTACTATGATTAACGATTTGACCTTTTTGGATAATACATATCTAATAATTTCAAAATACCCCTTTCAAGAAATTTTGGATCTCTATAATCCTTCTATTCAAATATTTTTGACATCTACATCACCCTTTCCTTGATTATCACTAATCCTTGACCTCAACACAACTACATCATTATAGTAATCATCAATATATACCATGTTGGACTAGGTCCCCACTAACAAACACTTGTTTAACTTATTATATGAATTTTTTAGACTTTCTAGATTTATCTAAATTTGGAAAAACCTAAAAGAGGCTCATTTTACAAAACTATGGATTTTTGAATTTTAGATTCCACATCACCTATCATGATAGGTTACACATTATGTGTCAAGTTATCTCTCTATGTTGGCATTCCATTTCAACAGCATGTCATCATGCCACATCATCCTAAAAATATCCCTACTGCCACTTCAACATCATATTTCATCCTTCCATCTCAGTGTTATGCAACTAGTTCACAAAAACAAAAGAAAATATAGATCAATGACTAGAAAATTAGCCTCTTCAAGGGCCAACCTCCTTTAATCACATAAATTAAAAACAATCTTGGATGATTACATATGACAATACTCCTAGATATATATAATATATATATATATATATAGATATGAGTCTAAGGGCTCACACTATAATCAGAGCCTACATAACAATATTAATGTAAGGGCACAACAATAACAATAGGGGGATACACTAACAATAAAAATAAGGGGACTACACTAATAATATAGGGACATAGCATTCCCCTCTCCTTAAAAAAAGTGTTGTCCTCAACACTTGAGTAGTTTTGGATACTTCTGTATAAAATTTTCACCCTCCCATGTGGAACCTTTAGCAGTAAGTTCTTCCACTTAATGAGATACTCTGAAATTGATCAATTATTTAGTTATCGGGTTCTTATTTCTGTGACTGCTTCAGACTCCAATATGATTTTTCCTTCTTTGTCATGTTCTTACAATAGTGTTTGAATTGGGATCTTGTCACTAACAACTTCCTTGAAGCATGAAACATGGAAAACTACATGTACTCGAGAAGATGTGATAGCTCCAATTTGTAGCCATAGTACCAATGTTTTAAAACACTTTTTGAGAACCATAATACTTGGGTGGTAATTTATTATCCTCCTTAGCTTACTTGAGGTACATTTTTTGTATGGTTGTAGCATTAAAAATACCTAGATATCTACATCAAAGTTTCCTTCATTGTGATGTTGATCTACCTATTGTTTCATTCGATTTTGCACTAGAGTGAGGATATCCTTAAAGAGGTGGAGAACTTGTTGTTGATGCTCAATGTGATCTGCCACTGCTTGAACCTTAGACTTATTTGTTAAATATGATGTTATCGATGGTGGATGATATCCATAAAGTGCCATAAATGGGGGTTTTTTGTTGCAGTATGGAAGGAAGTGTTATACCACCACTCGGCCAAAAGTAACCACTTAACACATTGTGTTTTATTTCAAATACAAAGAAATGAAGATATGTGTCCAAACATTTCTTCAGTATCTAAGTTTCCTTGTTATATTGAGGATGATAAGATGAACTATGCAATAATTAGTACCAAGACAATAAAATAATTTCATCCAAAAAATTCTAGTGAAAATGGGATCTTTGTCACTTACAATAAGCTTTGGGTTTCCATGTAGCTTTTGAATTGTTTCCATAAATGCTCTAGAAACTATACTGTCTTTATAAGGATGAGATAATGCACAAAAGTATGGATACTTGGTAAGTCTATCAAATACCACCATCATGACAATATTTCCTTCAAACATGGGTAAACTTGTGATAAAATTCATTGAGAGCTCCTCCCAATGCTGACTTGGAATGGCTAAAGGTTGTAACTGACTAGGGGTCTTAATTGTCTCAACTTTATTTTGTTGCCAAACCAAACATTCAACCACATAACTTCTAAATTTCATATTTAAGGCCATACTGAAAAAAATATTGAGAGCCTTCCTAAGGAGGAGGTGTGCAATTCTAAAATAATCTTTTGTTTGAGTTGGGAATTCTTATAGAGATATAAGTGATCTTTGTACCATAATGAATCATGTTTGCAAATAAATGTGTCATGTGTAGCAGTACCTTTTTGCAACTTTTGAATGAGTTTCCACAACTATTTGGAATTCTTGCATTCATCCCTTGATTCATTCATCCAATTAGGTTGTATAGTAGAAATGGCACAGAGCAATGTTTCCACATCCTGATCCTTTCATGAGAGTGCATTTGAAATAAAAAATTTCTTCCCTTTTTTTATAGATGATTCCAAAGTCATAACCCAACATTTTTATGACCCATTTTTGCTATTATTCTGAAGATAATCTTTGTTCCAAGAAGTA